>PVKA01014775.1:0-51547 GCA_004027165.1 Ctenomys sociabilis | reverse complement strand
TGTGGGAGGAAAAAAAATAAATAAATAAAAATAAATAAATAAAATAAAGCATACATTAAAAATGTTAGCTATGGAATACATACATATATATATGTGTGTGTGTGTGTGTGTGTGTGTGTGTGTGTGTGTATAAAGGACAGGGAAGAAGTAATATAAACTCAACAGAAAATGGAAATATACTTTTTAAAGATTCTAATACTAGGGGAAGCTATCATATGATGTCTTTTAGATAAATTGTAATTCAAAGATATAGTATAAATCTTAGAACAAAAATTAAGATAAAGCAATATTCAGAAAATTAAATCCTAATTAATTAAAAATTAAATGTTTCAAAACAATTGAACTAAGAAAAAGTTTTCATGATAGTAAAGAAGTACTAAGAATAAAACATAAGATAAATACTGGAATGACAAATAAATGACCAACACTTCTGACAGTTTGGGGATAAGATATCACACAAAGTTCTAGTGTGTTGTGGACATGGATAATAACTATGACACTTACTGGTGGCCAAGTGTCACTTGTGGGACTGAGCTACAGCTATTTCCTTGAAATCCTATAGTCCCATATGGAATCTTGACCCATAGGGTGCAAGAGAAGTCCATTTGTAGAGTATGCTAGTGGAAATATTTTGCTGCTGTACACAAAAGAATAACTGAAAGACTACTATTGTATGTATTTTATTCTCCTATGTTTGTTTGCCCTATTTGGTGGGTTCTTTCCATTCTCCTTCATGGGGTTGTGATCATTTTGCTCCCTCTATAGAATATCATTTAGCAGTCTGTGTAGACTTGGCTTTGTCATCATGAAATTCTTTAGTTGTTCTTTGTCATGGAAGTATTTTACTTCTCCATTGTACTTGAAAAAGAGATTTGCAGGGTATGTCAGTCTGGGTTGGAATTTGTTTTCTTGCAAGACTTGAAGTACTTTACTCCATGCTCTTCTTGACTTGATGGTTTGTGAAGAGAAATCTACCATCATTCTGATGGGTTTTCCTTTAAATGTAATCTGTTTCTTTTCTTTAGCAACTTTTAGTATACTGTTCCTGTGCTGAATTTCTGGGATCTTGAGTATTGTTTGTCTGGCAGTGGTTTTAACTGGGTTGATGTTATTTGGAGTTCTATATGCTTTGGTTACTGAATGTCAGATTGTTGCCCCATATTTGGGAAGTTCTGCTATTACTTCTGCCCATATCCTTTTTATATCATTTGTGTGACTCCTTCCTTCTCATTGATGCCTATTAGTCTCACATTGTTCATCTCTGCATCATCTTGCAGGTGTTGAATTATTTTTACCTGCATCCTAGTTGTTTTTAAGAGATCTTTTCTTACTGTTTCACTAGCTGCAATGATGTCTTTAATGTCAGAAAGTCTATTTTCACTTTCACTCAAACGGATTTGCCAGCTTGTGATTGAGGTTTAATTTCCTGTGTATCACTTTGGATCTGTTTCATACATTCTATTTCTTTCCTATACTGCTTATTCAGGGGTTCCATCATTTTTATATTCTGCTCTATTTTTTATCAGTATATTCTTTAGAAGCACTTAGTACTTCTTTGATTATAGTTATCACTACATTTTTTACTTCAGAAATTATTTCTGATCTGATCTCTTTTATACCTTTCTAAAGTTGTTTCTTTGTTTCCAGCACTATTATTTCGGAGATTTCAGGCATGTGATTTCCAATTTCCTCTATTCTAGTGTCTTATGCATTTGTATTTAGTGGACTTGGGGCCTGAGACTGCTTTTTGTTCCTTCTCTTTGTCATTTTTGTGTACCACTGACTTGACCTTTGGTGTAGAGCTTAGAGTTATTACCTTAGTACCAAGTCTGGATCTATGAAGTACAGATTCCTCCAGGTGGGTGTGGCTTTGGTCTGGCTTCTGTGTTCTACTTCTTTCTGATCCAGCCTTGCAGGTGAACCGTTTATGTCAAGATTTTCTGCTCCTGAATCAGTTGGGCAGGTCTTTCCTCTAGTCTCTTTGCAAGGAGTTCTGCTGAAAGGTCCCATGCTGGGCCTGTGCTCTGGGTCACTTCAGGATCCGGCGGCCCAGGTGGTCTCACTCTGTAATGTATCTATTCTATTGTTTAACATCTATATTATTTCCATTTAACAGAAGAAAAAGAATACAGATAGGAAAGGGTTTGTAGACTTCCTGAGGCTAAGTAGCAGAGGAAGACCTAGACGCTGCTGACTCTCAACTCTATCTTTTCGCTAAGCAATGACAGCTTACAAGCTCTCAATTGGTTTGAAGACAGTGACTGTGCTACATATTGCTAGACCTAGAATGAGAAAAACTAGACTAATGAAAACTGAGTCAATTTTCATGGTGATCTTACTGCACTTTAAGAACTTACAAAATGTACTTTTATCATATTTTTCTTGAAGCTCTTTACCTAATTTCAAAGACTTAAGATTCTCTCTCTGCCCCACTATTTCTTTCTCTCTACCTCCCTCATTCTTTGACTCAGTTTTCTATTTGTTTGTATTATTATAAAAGGTTATGAAAATCTTCATAAATGAAAGGTAAAGAATGAACCAGTGAATGAATCTATAGAGAAATAGGAAAGCATAATCAATCTGAAATAACAATATTATGAAAAGTATGACATCATCAATATGGAGTGATAATTCTTATCTTCTTTTGTATTTTCTCTCCACTTTATAGCACCCAGGTATGCAGAGAGGTCCAGCCAGGCTGCAGCCCATAGGAGGAATCCAGGGCTCCAGGGTTTGTGCCCCCTTTTCTACCCGTGTTTGGCTGCAGGCAAACTGTGACTCCAAGACCTTTGCTTTGGCTTCTGACTCCACTGACTGTCAAAGCATGAGCCCTTCCAGTTTTCCCAGGTTTTGACTGATCTGAACCCTTGGGATTGTCTGTAGGTCTGCTCCTCTGCTATGTCCCAGGTCTACAACTGCTCCCCACACATGGAGAACTACTCCAGAGAGGTTGTTCCCCTCCATTACTCAAGAGCACTGCCCTCTGGCGGGAATGCTTCACTCCTCTTTCATGCCCACGATGCCCTCACCACAGCAGGCATTCATTAACACAGAACAACACAAAACGTTTTCAAAACTAGGGATTCAAAAGATAACTAATGAGGTGAGAAAGTGAAATAAAAGTCTTATTTTTATGAGCAACAACTCTGACATAGCTGTTATAGTCTTGTGTAATCACTTAATCACTCAGCAGCAGAATTTGTCTTGAACTCATAGAGGACAGAAGAGGAATGAAAAGGAATTGCAACATTTATCTTACTTTCCAGATGTCTACCGTCCCCTCTCCTGCTGTGCTGCCTCCTCTCTCCAAGCTTGTCTGTACCTATGGGCTCCTGAGAAGTTCTGTGTCTCAGATAACAGAGAAAAGATTTAGGTCTGAGTTATAGATGGCTCTACAATGCCTGAAATTAGACAATCACAGCACTGTGGCCTGTTTCTGGGACATCGCTGATGAGCAGCAGTGAAGGAAAATCCTCCCCATGGGCAGAACTTCATGCATTTGGTTAGTTAGTTTGCTTTGAAGGAAAAATGACTAGACAGATGGTTGTACACCATTCCAAGCACTGTGGCCAGTGGTTTGGCTGGATAGTAAGTAATTCTGAAGGAACAAGACTGGACAGTTGTTGACAAGGATATTGGGGAAAAGGTAGCTGTATAGACCTGAGTGTATAAAAAAGTGAAGATATTCGTGTCCCATGTGAATGTCTGCCAGGATCTACAGGTCTAGGAGTCAAGTGGTTGAAACTAAGTGTTCTCTGGCAAGATATTTGCTCCTTGTTTTTGTGGTCTTGTACTCTGAAGTCTCAGCTTCAAAGTAAGAAGTGTTTCCACTTGGAGACACAATTAAGGCTATTAAGTTGGGAATTAAGACAACCATTGGGGCTGCAGAGATGGCTCAGGAGAATAAGCACTTGCCTGGCAAGCACAAGGGCCTAAGTTCAATCCCTGATTCCACCAAAAAAAAAAAAAAAACCAACCATTAATCATCTTAGTTTCTGTGCCCTTCGGAAGCTACACGCAAAGAAGGGAACTACTGTTCTGGCTGGGGTCATTGTTTCCTCAGTCATGAGGGGAAGCTGGACTACATTGTTCTAAATCAGGAGCAACTGAGGGTTTGTGTGGGATGCAAGCCATCCATTGGGGCACCTCTTACATTGCCACACCCATAAATAGAGCAACGAGCAACCAATTTCAGCAGGACTACTAATAGCCCAGTTAGGTCAGGAATGAAGATTTGGTCATGTCTCTTTGAAATCCCAACCAAACAAGGAGCTAAGAGAACACAGAATGTACACTGAAAGAATAGCTATCATTCTAGCTATGACCAGATGGCAGTTTCAGAAATGTGAACTATGATTGTCATTTGATTTCCTGCTTTTTAAAAAATGTATATGATAGTGTGTGTGTGTGTGTGTGTGTGTGTGTATGTGTGTGTGTGTGTGTGTAGGAATAGCAAATATTTTGTCTGCTTTCTTCTCTTTGTAAATTATCACATGATATGAGATATATTAACTTCATATCTTAGTATTTAATCATTTTTAAATTTTTGTATCATAGTATTTAAGTCATGAGATAATAGAAGAGTGTACATTGTCCGGGATTTCTTCATATTCTGAGGAAGAGAGTTCATCCATATTCAGTTATATGCAACATAGATGTATCTTATTAGGCAGAGTCATGCCTTCATTATTATCTTTCTTTGGAGATTAGTTATAGTTTAAGGAGCTGCATATGGATGCCAAGTTGGCAAGGGGTAAATATATAGTAATTAGGTTTGCTTGCTTGTTTTTGAAACAGGGTCACCCTATGTGGTTCAAAATGTGCTTTTTGTTTTTTCTTGTTAAAGTAAAACTAAAAAAGATTTAAAATAGAGAAAGACAGAGACAGAAAAAAGAGAGAGAAAAGAAAGAAAGAAAGAAAGAAAGAAAGAAAGAAAGAAAGAAAGAAAGAAAGAAAGAAAGAAAGAAAGAAAGAAAAATCACTATGCACTCAGGTTGGCTTAGAACTCATGGTGATCTTCTGTCTCCACCTTTGTCCAGGGATGAGAGGTGTGTACCACCACACCCAAAATACAATGGGTATTTCAATGTTTTAATTCAAGTAGGCCAAGAGGTGCCCAGGCGTCTGAGTGTGTCTGTGAAGGTCTTTTGGATATGTTATCCTTTGAATTCATAGAGCTGGAGCAGGTGGACCTCATTCAATAAGTTGAAGGCCCAAATAGAAAAAATGGCCACGTGTAGGAGAATTTACTATGTCAGTTGGTTTGTCCTTCAACTGGGACATGTGGTTTGCTCCTGCCTTCAGACTCAGAATTGGGATGGAACTTATGCCATCAGTTCTCCTGGTTCTTGAACTCATATTAAACCACATCTTCGATTCTTTAGGCTTCCATTTTTCTCTATATAGATCTCATGGCAAGTGACAGCCTCCACATTAGCCTGTTTTTCATTCTTTAAAAATAAACCTTATGGGCCAGGGAGATGGCTCAGTGGAATAAGCACTTCCCTGGAAAGCACAAAGGCTTGAGTTCAAACCCTTGTTCCACCAAAAAAAAAAAAAAAAAGCAGAATAAAAACAAACCTTATGAGTATGGTGGTGCATGCCTGTGATCCCAGCACTCAGGAGGCTGAGGTAAGAAGATCACTGTGACACTGAGGCCAGTCTGGCGTATGCAGTGAGTTCATGCCTAGCCTGAACTATATATCCAGACCCTATTTTAAAAAACAACAACAAAAATTTTCTTATGTATTTATATATAAATTGGCATACACACACAACCTACTGGTTCTAATTCTCTGGAGAACATTAAAATACCTGCCTAATATTTAATCATCATACAAGTTTGTGAGATCACATCTGGCCTAATAACATAACTTCATATGTAGAGATAGCAGTAATTGCTATTGCTATTATTGCTATGTTTCCATTACAAAACCATCCACAGGGCAGTGAGATGGCTCAGCAGAATAAGCACTTCCCTGGCAAGTGCAAGGGCCTGAGTCCAATTCCCGGTTCCAAAAAAAAAAAAAAGAAATCCACAATAAAGGTAATGGTACCCAACCCCTACATAGGCAAATTATTCCAGGAATGTTTTCAAATAATTTAAATGCATTTAGTAAGTATTAAAAATGCTAACTTCTATTATGATGCTAATTTTTTTCCCTTTGGTACATGGTCTCACTACATAATTTGGACTTGTAGTAATTCCTCCTGTCTCAGCCTTCCCAGCACTGGGATTACAGGTGGGCACCGCCATGTCTGGTTTTGGCAACGTATAGCATACCTGTGGTACCAGGCATTGAACTCGAATTAGACTGCCAAGCTATATGATGTGATTTTATTCATCACTTTATCTCCTCATCCTAAAAAATCAGATACAGACACTTAATAGACCAGTACATTAAAAACATATTTATTGTATTAAGTATTTTATTCTTTTTCTGAAACTGTGGTGCCTACTTCCTTTCCATTTATTTTTTCAGCATGCATAATGCATGTAGCACTATGCTAGATGCTGGAGTGACTTAGGTGAATAAACTCTATTTGTCCTTAAGGCTTCCAGGGCTGAGTTCTCAAATTGATGTAATACACACAATATTAAGTAACGAATGGAATAATACTCTGATCTGATCATTAAAGGAGAACAGAGGAAGGTGTCACCATGAATAACAGTGTAGATGTCCTTACTCTGTAATTTATTTGAAATAAAAAAGGATAGTAGACTACTCTCATAACCCTTTATTCAGAGATCAAACCAATGCAGCTGGGGTATTAGTTTGTAACTAGTGAACAAATGCACATGTGGCCTTATTTGTGGAGAAAGAGCACCAGGAAGAATGTCAAGAGGGATTTTCCAGGGGATGCTACTTTCCTTATAAAATCAGACCAAACAGATTCTCCCTGTGTGAGGCAGCAGATGGGTGCCCATGAGGGAGGCCAATGAAAGACTTTATGGATAAACAAGGTACACAGAAGTGACAACAATCTAGTACATGTGCTGCTGAAGGGAGCACATGGTAACAAGAATTTATTTAGATCAAGGGAACTTGCGAGGGGGACAGCTGATGAATTTCTAACAAAAGAATCACACAGCCTGGAGATGATGGTTTTTATGAGGGATTGGGGCTATGGGAAACATGTCAGGCTTTTGTGTGATTACCAAAAAAATATCTTTGGTCATGGATCCTTTGGCACCTTGGAGATCTTTCAAGCACTCCTGTATGAGTGTAAAATTGTTTGTTGCCACTGCAGTTGCAATAGGATTGCTCTCCTCTGGCCCACAGAAGACCTTGAGCTTTAAATAAGGAGATTCTAAGGACATCTACATGCATCTTTTGGAGATGATGGGCCCAGACTTTTTGGGAGAAATGAATGGCCCAACATCAAAGGCTTGTTGCTGTGCTAAAGCAGCAAGAGTACAGCATCTTTAATTGAATTTACATTGTTAAGGGTTTTTAACCCGAGTCTGGCTGTTAAGGTTTTAATCCTTTTCTCCCTTTAATTGCAAGGTCAGTGGTACAATTCTACACCTATAAGAAGGAAAGCAGGAGGCATTTCAGGAAAGAGGGTTCTGCCCACAAGCTACTACTGATCACACCAAGGATGCCTCAGACATAGGGGTTAGTTTTTCTCATATAACATGAAGTCTGAAGTCTGGCAGTAAGCAGGTGTTGGCCATGGTTCAGCTGCTTAACAATTCTGTCAGGGACTCAGGCCCCTTCCCTCCCTCTAGGGTGCTGGCTTTTACTTTTCTATTCATCACTCCATGGTTGCAAGATGGCTGCCCTCACATCCAGATTTCACTTTCATATTCAAGGCCGGAAGGGAAGTTAAGATGCCAGCCTTATGTGAAGAAAGCAAAGCCTTTCCAGAATTCCCTCTAGCAGAACTGTTTGTATTTCATTGTCACATGGGCACTGCCAGCTGGACTGGAGCCTGGAAAAGTAGGAGACAGGAGTATCACAGTTGGCTTCAACCAGGGGTCTGCAAACTCTTTTTTGTAACAGGCTAGATAGTAAATATTTTAAACTTTGTGGTACATACAGTCTCTAGCACAACAGCAGCGTAGCATCTATAGATTTCAGTAGTCCTGTGTTCATACGAAAGTTGACACCAAACTTTGATATAACATTCACGCATTGTGAAATACTCCTTTAATCTATTTTTCAACTACTCAGTGCTGTGCATGCCAACCTGAGCTCATAGATGGAAGCCTTCATTTGGCCCACAAGCCTATAATTTAGCAGTCTCAGGCTTGGACCCCTGACAACTCAGAAACTGGAGTGGGGCAAACCATATTGCAAAATGAGAGTTCTAATAGTTGTCATAAGGGAGAAACAAATACTGGATAGACAATCACAAGTAGTCTAATAAAGGTCAATCTTAATTTTGTACATGAAAGTGGATTGACATCAAGAATATCATATGGGATCAAAGAAGAATATCTTTTTGACATTACTCTTTCATCTATTTTACTCTAAAATCTTTTATTCTTCCTAAGTCTTTTATCTATTCTGTTAGACCAGCTAGTAT
Organism: Ctenomys sociabilis; assembly: GCA_004027165.1. Lineage (NCBI taxonomy): Eukaryota > Metazoa > Chordata > Mammalia > Rodentia > Ctenomyidae > Ctenomys > Ctenomys sociabilis. The sequence goes on along the minus strand of PVKA01014775.1, from coordinate 43,015 downwards.
CCACCCTTGGTTCTTTTAGGGAATTAATTATTGAGAACATCTTTTGGAAGGATAAATATTTTTCATCCAATGTTTGATTGACTACCTTTTGTTGCCATACTCTAAAGGAAGACTGGAAGGTCAGAAAATTATCAATTTGATACTCTATTCAAGTTTCATAAATTTTAGTGCTATTTCTTGGCTTTCAGCAGTGAGGAAAATGTAAATGGAACCCTAAGATAGAAAAACATATTCTGCAGTCTGCTTTGGCCCAATTACACATTCTCTACTTACAGGAGAGAAAGGAAAAATAGGGATTCACACCACGCAAAACCCAAGATCACTTTTTATACATTTAATTACAAAGGCAATTTCCTTTATAGCCTACTTACAGGAATACCTCTTAGCATGTTGCCAACAGTATCACAACTTGTTTATTCAAAGGTTATGTGTGAATCAGAGCTTTTTGATATTAATGAAGTAATTTGCTAGTGTTTCTGTGAAAAGGAAAATGTTGGCTTTATCCTGAAAAATGAAACAGCTCATTAATCAAGTTAACCCAACCAAAAACAATCTTGGGGAAAGAGCGTACAAACAGACACGGCAGATAAGAAATTCCTAAAATGATGGAACTTTTAATAGGGTTTGTCATAGTCCTCTGCTGAAAGAAAAGTAAACCAACTTTAACCACCTCACAAATTAATATATATCAGGTATTTAGGAACTCTAAGTTTTTTATTGTTATTCAAATGAAAAGCCTACTAATATTACAAAATCAAGACCAAAATTCTTTATATGGATGACCTTACTGGTGTTCATTTATTATTGCCAGTTAAAGTAAATATGAGGGTCAAGTAGAAATGTATGTTTCCAAACATCTCTATTATTTTTTGTTACCATGGTAGAAGACTTTTTGTCTCCATCCATCAAAATTGCATTCTGCAGTAAGAGGCATGTACAACTGTTGGCGTAAATAGAGCCGAACGGTATTAGTTATAAGATAAGAGATACTAAAAATAACTGGTCTAAGTAAATATAGCACATAAAGGGATATTTCTCTAACATGATGAATTACAAAAGTCCATTTGCCAAACACCAACACGTAGTTAAGTTTGATGAGCCAGGCAGTATTTAAGCCTAATAAGAGCATTAAAGCTGCTTGAAAAAAAGGAAATATTTCATTGTATTGTAGACGTTGTTAAAAATTAAAAATTAAAAAATGCTTTGATGCTCTTTTAGCCCTAAAGAAACTTTAAAATGTTTTACATTCTAATTAGTAATTATCTCTGAAAATTTCCAGTACTTCAAGATTATATGTATAGTAAAATATATGGCTAGTAGATGTCAAAGTCACCTACTGGGGAGAAGACTTTGATTAGAGGAGGAGCCTTCACTCAAATGCTCCCAAGGACAGACTGAGGAGGGATGGTTTCCAGTGACACACAGAGTCAAGGCCCATCTATATGCATAGGATTCAGTCAGCTGCCTCTCACTACTGCCAGACAAAGAAGGTAAATCAAAATATGACTCCCCTAGGGTGCTAAATGCTTGTTCGCATTTTACAAAACAAGTGTGAGGGCTAAATGCCACCTGTAGGCAGTCCAATCTCAAATTCTGTTTTATAAAATAGCTCACTTTCAATATAGCTAGACGCTCTTGCAGGAGAAGCTTCCAGATCGTGGGGCAAACATAAAAGATAGCATGGTCTGTCAGCATGCTACAGCCCACAGCTATAGGCAGCTAAGAGGCAACTGTGCTCACGGTGGGCATCAGGAGGAATGTTAAGAACAAGGTGGTTCAAAATTCAATTTTAAATTAATTTAAAATGCTCTGAGGGCCGGCCAGATAGTTCAGTGTATTAAAGCACCTGCTTAGGCAGACACAAGAACTGGGGTTCAACACCCTGTGAGCAGGCCAGCCTCACCCCAAGGATATACTGACCCAGCAACAGATTCAGGGTATGGTGGTATGTGCCTATAATCCCAGCGCTTGGGAGGCTGAAAACAGAAGGATCACTATGAGTCCTATCTGTGTAGTGAGACCCTGTACTAAATAAATACATACAAAAATAAAATAAAATAATAAAATAAAATGCTCTGGCCTCTCAAATTGGTAAAGTAAGTCCCAAATGGTGCTAATGGTTCTTGGGGACACCAGGAAAATCTAGACCCATACCTAATGAATGACAGAACAAAGAGGAAGATATCATAGAGAATAGCAGAAGCAGGGATTTAGCGTTTTGGGATGCAAGAGCCTGCAATTCATAGAGCTAAAAAGCAGTCCCAGATACCTTGTGTGATCCATGATAGCCAACAAATTGGCCAAGCCCAGCTAATACCTGCACTGCAGAAGGAAATTTCAGTAGGCAAAGCACTTCAAATAGAAGCAGTTAATGACCAATGCCAGGCCAGGTAAACAAATAAAAACAATAAGATGGTTGAACAAAGGCTAAGTTATTGGATAAGCTCAAGTGTCTCTATGGTGGAATGTCCTTGCTTCCACCCTTAACATTATGAACATGCAGCCATGCTGTGGAATCAGTTTCTTCTTTTGAACAAATGCATTTTAGATGTCAGTGTTTTGGAATGACACCTGAACTTCAAAGCCTAAGGAAAAAAAAGCCAGGAGGAAAAACCCCTCTCATGTACTGATTGATTGTGTCTATGCACATGCATGAATGTTTGCCACAGAAGTAGGTGACAGAAGACCTGGTTTTGCTTTGGATGTGACTCTGGACATGCCCATTTTGAACATCTGTATTCCTAGTTGGAGGCGAATGTGTTATATTGTTTTAAAGATAAATGTAAAAAATATGGAGATCCTTGGAAATACTCTGCATGCAAGAGATATAACTATAACTGGAAAAAATAGCTTTGAGAATAGAAAAAAGTAAACCCTTAAGCCTCTGTTTATTTAGATTTATATCTCTAGTAACAGTGCTGCCCTGAAATTCCAAGGAGTGCACTGAATGAAGTTGCCTCATAATGGTATAAATTGTCACTTGAGGTACTAAAACCAAGAGGACAGGTGATATGACTGGGACATTCCCATCATCACCTTAATTTCACCAGTACTCAGAATTAGTGTGTTGCTTTAGAAAATCTGTAGTGTTTGATCATTTTCTTCATTCTCCAAAATGAAATATAGTACATGTAAACCAAGGTATTTAAAGGTCAGTCTGGAAAGTTTAATTACTATGAACATGTAGAACTGAAAAATTGACATTTGTCTTGTCTCCTTTCTGTGAATGGTGTTTCTTTTCCAGAGTAAGAAGGACAACAACGCTCTGCATAAAGAATCGATGTTGTTAAGGGTTGGCCTGATAACTCAGTGGACTAAAGCACCTGCTTAGGCAGAGTGCAGGAGCCAGTGTTTTATCCCCAATGTGCCGTGCTGAGCCGGTGATTGAGACAGGGCATGGTGGCGTGCGTCTGTAATCCTAGCACTTGGGAGGCTGAAAAGAGGAGAATCACTAGGCGTACAACCTACATAGTGAGACTCTGTAGAGCCTGTAGACCCTGTCCTAAATACATTAAAAGGAAAAAAAAAAAAAAAAAAAAGAATTGATGCTGTTGATCCAGCAACCACTTGACGGGACAGTGTGAAAGTGATGTGCTGCGGCACTTGTAACAGTATCTTAGCCAATGTCAGTCCTCCTTCCCCTTTGATTTGTTTGTCTGAGTTTAAGTCACTCAGCAGGGTAAAAAGGGTTGATTTTACTTTATTTCTCCTGTGAATCATTTCATTGTTGATAATGACACCCGCCCCTGAAGAATCAAATGTGTAGATGCTTATATTTGGACATGGGCTTATCTGTGGCTTTCCTACACTGAGTGTGTGTGTGTGTGTGTGTGTGTGTGTGTGTGTGTGTGTGTACATGCATATGCACTCAAACATTTTATGACAGAGAGTGAGAAAAATCAATGAAAAAGAATCAGAATAATTAGCCGTTAAAGCCTCATAGTAAATGCATTTTCTATTGTTGCTTTGTAGTGAAAAACTGACAGCTGTTAATATTTTACAACTGTTCTCTGTCTTACAAGGAAGCTTTCAACTAGTTATTATGCTCCAAAAAACCCTTTACTTGCTGGAATAACTACCATGAATAAAGACAAAGAAAGAAAGAAGGAAAGAAAGAGAGAGAGAGAGAGAGAGAGAGAAAGCAAGCAAGCAAGCAAGCTCCTTTATTCATGAGAGACTGCATCCAATATGTTTGAATATACTGAAATTCGGCATATTATAACAAATTTGCAATATTGGGGCCCTAAAATGTGTAGCATGATACAATACTGACAACAAACAAGTGAGCTTGCATCGCTGAGGCCTCACGGGTAGGTCAACAGCCCTGGCAGGGTCATTGCATGGCAGGACAGACTGTATATAAATGGTTTAATCTCTAGCCTAATGCTTCCATCCTGCTCTTTGACTAAGACCAGTGCACTTGTTCATCTATGGTTTATGAATTTACAATAAAATGAATATTTTATGTCTTAATCCAGCGAGTTTTTATATCTTAAACTCAACTGAGTTTACTCTCTGTACTGCCCCCATGTCACTCACAAATTCTGCTTAATGTTGGGCTCTGCAGGACAGAACTTCCATCAGAGTTACTGCAAATGCAACGCTTTCCTATCACTACACGCCATCTGCCCTAAACAACATCTTCTTCATTTGTCAGTGCTGCGGCCAAACCCATGTTTACTCTTGCTCTCTAACGTGAATGATTTCTACAAGCATTTGGCTACTTGTCATCACCACAATATACAGTAAAATTTTGGAGCAAATATGAGCCATTTAGTCATTGGTTCTGTTAACTAAGTTAACAATAACTTAAACAAAAAGTTTCCTTGATTAATTCATGGACGGTGCTGGCATTTCACTATTCTTATGATTATTTTGTAGAATTGAAGACTGAACGCAGCACATTTACACTAAGCTACTTCCACTGCTGTAATTTATTTATGTACTTTGTTTTGAGATAGGGTCTTGCTAAGTCACTAAGTTTCTCAGAGGGCTGATATTACAGGCATGTGCTACAACAACTGCTGCAGAATCACATTTTATCAGTTATCAAAGGAATAACTGGGAGACTCAGTAGGATATGACAAAATATGATATTTGTCTGTTGTTCCATAGTATAGAATGCAAAGCCACTAAATTCCAACAGAATAAATAATAATTAGTTATTTGATGGCATAGGGGAACATTTTAAAATATACTTTGAAACACTGTAATTCCAGAAAAATTTTCCAAACCATCATTATATTGATGCCCAGCAAAAAATATATTTGTATTATAAAAGAAAAGTGAAATGCCCAGATACTAAGCATAACAACATACTTAAAGTAGTACAAACAGGATTAAATGAAACTAAATTAAGATCATTAATTGGATGTATGTATTTAATAAGTTTATGTCTATAGAACTGAAAACCTAATTGTGATTCATTATTGTACCATTATTTGTGAAATGAGATTAGAAAAAGGATTTACTTTCAGATAAAAAATGATTGTTTCCTCCTCCTACTTATTCCTCTCTTCTCTCACCAGTTCTGATTTTCTGATAGTGCATTACCTTGTATATTATATGAGAGTTTTCAGCTGAGAAAAAATATACTTTAATTCCATTGTGATATTTTAAGCCTTTTGGAAATAAATTGCTTGATTTCTTTCTCAGTACATTTTTGAAAACTTTCACAGTCTCTGGCTGCTCCATGATATTACCAATGGAAAGGTCTTGGAGAAGTTATTTCATTTTGAGTTTTCTAAGATAGAAAAGAAATGGACACAATGGGAACATCTGAGGAAAAGTATTTCCAGAAGTCTGAGATGATAGAGTTTTATTCTCTCCATGTGACTGAAGAATGGCTTATAGTTTTAACTTCATTAAGGGATGTATCTGTCAAATTCCAAGGAAGCAGAAGAAAAATTAAATATATTTCTTTCTGATCAGATCGGATAGCAAGGTCAGGTCCAGCCTTCACACTGGGTGAACAGTTTCTAGCCTTGGCCGGGGCTGTACTATTCACTTATTTGCTATACTTTCCCCGCTCCTCCCCCAGTACAGTGACCCAGATTTGGTAAATTATTCACTAATCAAAGAACAAAGAGTCCCAAACTCTTCTAGTCAAACCCCTTATGTCCCCAATACAAACTTAATTTTGACCAAGGACCATGAAGTTTCCCCAAGGGGATACAGTGTTTTCCACCTTGACTTTCCTTCTTTTGTGACTCTGTTGAAGCTTTTCTCAAACAACATTTAGATAGTACATGAACTAATTTCTTAGATGCCTATTACCTCTGACCCTAGCATTTCATATATTTGCAATTCTCATTTGATCAAAAACTTCTTGCTCAACAACAGCCTCTGCTTTTCAGTGGTATCAGAACAGCACTATCAGAGATCAGCAGTTAGAAGGTGGAGGGAAGGAGTAGGAAGCTAAAAGAAAAGTGTTACAGGAATTTTAAGTAAACAAAAACTTTACATCCAAGCAGTCTCCAGAGGGAAAAATACATCTCAGACATCTATGGAGCAACAAAGATCAGCATGCAGTAAAGTGGCTAATGGGATGAAAGCTGACTCAGGGACACTCTGGTTGAACCCTGCAGGAAGACCACCCAGGGTGACACAGAGACAAAGCCCTGTCACACAGCTTCTTTTCTCCTGAAAACTAAGCCTAAGTTAGCAAAAGTGTGTTGTCACTTTGTAATTTTAAGTATATGGCAATTCTAATTGACAAGTCAACTTTCTAGACACAACTTCAGTAAATCAAGTTTCAAACGGTAGGAAGCAAATCCTATAATACTGAACATAATATGTAAATTAAATGAAAAATCATATTCTGGAGCTACATACAGTGAACTAGAATTTTCGATAGAAACAAAGTTTATTTCCTTGTATTAGAATGCGAGTCAGTGATGTTTTGAAATTTTGTATTTTTTTAACTCATTTTAAAAAAAAAGATGAATAATCACAACAGATGATTGTGATTATTTTTTTCTTGTTTTTCCTAGACGCATACTATGCCAAATTCTTACCACACTGCTGTCAACTGGACAGTCATAAACTCCCCACATCTTCTTTTTTTAAGTTTTTAATTCTTGTTTTAATAATTTTATTGAGAAACAAATAATAATGAGAGTTTCTAAACTGATTAATAGGACAGTTTCAATTATAAATACATTGCATATTGTTCTGAGTGGTTATACATTGTACAAGATGTAGACATGATATCTTGTTCACAAACACTATTAGAACAAATCTTTTTATTCATTGAATTAAGAGAATGTAACTGTATAACTATGCTATTTTGAATACACAGATACACAATGGTCATTCATTTGTACCCCCTTTTTTGTGTAGTTTTTTTCAGAGAAGAGTATTCCATTATCACTTAAATATTGTAGGTGTGTAAATTCAGCAAAATATTCCAATACAGTCCAGTAGTCCATAATAGTAGTGGGTTATTTGTAAGACTGACAATGTCAGAAGTTGTTGACTTGAGTCTTTTATAGCTCAGCATATTAATATGGCTTTACTATTTATACCTTGTTTTTATACTATTCTGCTGGCTGGTTAAGACCAGGATAAAGCAAGATCTATATAGCAAGAAATGTAACTTCTGTATCTGACAGGCTCAGTCAAATCCCCTCAGGATTTATCCTGAAACCCTGTACCGCAGTTTGTAGATCCTTTGTCAGTGTCAGCCACGTGGATGAGTCACAGCCATTGCTTGACCTATTTGATCTCTGTGAAAGCCTGAGAATGTTTTCTCTGCATGTGACTCTCTTTAGGCACACTCTACATCACCAGTCACATTTTTCTGTGGCCCCATAATTTCCTTGATCAGAAAATTTGGGACACAACTGAGTTACATGGTGTTACAATATAGGTTCTCCTATCCTAAGTCTTAACTGAATTTGAAAGGCTAGGGCCAAAATGATGGCTGTCCTTGCAGCCCTTCTTTTTCTCTAATTTTTGGTGCACAAACTTACTTAGGTTATTAACCCTCCAGAAGAGAAGCTTATTATTACCCTACAACATATGCAGTTGGGTTTAACCTAACTATTTGTCTGAATATCAAACATCTTAGGCATAACATGGAACAGATATTTTCCATCAAGTATTGATAGGTTAAACTTTAAGTCCCTACAGAATATGAAGAAAAAAAATTTAAAAAACGAAATATTTTTAAAAAAATATGAATGAATTATTACATATTTTTACACAGAGATTTAGAAATCTAAGCATATATAGTATTATAGCAGGTCAGTTCTGTGACCTTTTTTTTTCTCTATTTCATTTATTACCTTTTTTTAAACAAACATTTACTTGAGAGACAGTATGGCAATAACTGGTATGTCATGACAAGCAGTACATATTTAGAAGGCCAGAATGTCAAGCATTCTGAGCATGACCCTACTATTACACATTGCAACCTTCAGTGCAGTTGTTTAGTTCACAGGTATCAACATATATAGTCAGTCAGGGTGACAATCCTATCAAACAACTGCTAGTTTCAAAAATTTGCTGATATTTTTCAGGATCATTACCTTACCTGTCTTGTGCAATATAAATGTATGGCTTTGTCCCTGTCATGTTTCCCGGCTTTTCTCCTTGCCCTCTCTTGTCTAATCCTCAAGTTCTTACTTTCCTTTAGTGTTATACCTTTCTATTTGTACTTCTCCTTTTGAGTTCTTATACTAGGGAGACTATATGATATTTACACATATGGGCCTGGCTTATTTCACTTATGAATGTATCTTCAAGTGGTATCCATTTAAATATAAATGCTTTATCATTCCTTATAGCTGAGTGATACTCCATTGTATAAAAATTCCACATCTTTTCATCCATTCCTCAGGTGACGGGCACCTTGGATGTTTCCAAGATTTGGCTATCACAAATTTTGTGCTGCTATATACATAGGTACACATATACCACTATGATATGACATTTTAAGTTCCTCTGGGAAAATTCCCAGTAAGGGGATAGCTGGCTTGAATGCAATTTCCAGTCCTAGTTTTTTAAGGAGTCCCCACACTGATTACCATAATGGTTGCAGCAGTCTTCATTCCCACAAGGAGTGGAGAGGGGTCCCTTTTTCCCCACAACCACTCCAACATTTATTGTTAGTTGATTTGTTTTTGATAGCCATTCTTCCGGGGGTGAGATGGTATCTCAGTGTTGTTTTAATTTGCATTTCACGGATGGCTAGTATACATCTTAACTTCTTTACAAACTAATTTTTTACCATTAGCAAGTAGGTAAGTGGATGAGAGACCTTTCTTTTGTACTCTATTTTATTATTATTTTTTTTACTCAGCAATGATATAGCAGAAATGCCAAAATTTCATTAAAGTATAGTATTTCAATGCAAGTTTAAATAACACCTTGACTTGAAAACAGATTCAACTATACGTTACTTTACCTAGCCACATTCTCTTGATAGTGGAAAGTTTTGCAGTCTTCTACCTATTGCTAACCACCTAGTTTTAGGATGTTGTTCAAATCATTTAACTCATGGCCCTTGTAGTCCTGAAAAGCAATGTAAATGGTTTAGCTCCACAATCTCTGAAATCTTGTTTGGTTCTCACCATTTTAATTTTTGTTTGTCATGAATTTCCTTTCTGAATCTTCACTCTTATAATCTGTGATAAGAGTTAGAAATTGTGAACTCGTAGAAGGTGAAATGGTTTGAAAAATCCCAAGTTGAGAAGTCTGATTTCTAGGCTTCTGGCGTCATTGAGAGCTCTGATCACACAGGACACAGGAGCGTTGGATGAATGGGACAGGCCTGCTCCATGTGAGCTCAGGGAAGCTAGGCAAGTGGTCCCATGAGCCTACATCCTGATTTTCTTATCTGTAGAACTGAAATATATCCTCACTTATCCACAGAATATTTAGCATATTAAAAAATCCTCAAGGCTAAATTCTACCTAAGTAAATAGGCAATGTATAGAACATGGTTTTATTTTAACAAGATTAGAATTCTCTTGTCAGTTTGCAACATGTCTAGGACTCCAGATTTCTTTATTAGTAACTCCCAGATGTGTTACATCCATATTTTTAGAAGACTAGTATTGTGCTTTTAACTAAGACCAGAATTAGAGAATCAGCATCATTTTTACCAAATAACCTACTTAGACAAGGAACTGGCAATTACACACTTCTCAGTATAGTAATATCCTAGGACATTTCCCCTTACTTCAGTAATCAAAGAAAACAAAACTTTGTCATCTCTTTTGAACATGGTAAATATGGTGATAGAGGCAAACCTAATTTAACTACTAGAAATTATTCATCAAAATAATATATCTCTTTCTGATGCTTGACCTGAACTCTTTTCAACTTTCCTTGGTTCTGTTATAATCCCAGAGTTTAACTGCTGATGCTGTAGGAGATTTAAAAAGAAGCTTACACAACACATTTGTTATCAATGCTTTATTGTTGAAAACAAAATTGAAATTCTCTGGCACATAAAACAATTATCTCTACAAAAGGAAAGCCTACAAATCTTGATAATTTATACAAATAACAGTTTCTCAAAAAATAAAATTTTAATTTAGTAAACTTGTCTTGTGCTCTATAATTTTAGCACTGTCTGCAATAATCCACCATAAATCCCTGAGCAGAGACATTGTTTTGATCATGTTCTGATGCTCCCCACCCCACCCCCATGCCCAAGTTGGTTGGTTAGGAAGTCCAGCCCTGTATGAGCAGTGTCAGGGACATTTAGTGATTAAAAATCTATGCTTTTTTTTTTTAATGACACAGACCCAATTATTGATAATCTTGGGAACCGAGTCACATGAAGTACCTCAACTGTGCACTGAGTGAATTCATTAAGAAACAAATGTCAGAAATAAGAGCAATACAATAAAAAGACATAAAATGTTAAGACTAGGAAGCCATCATAAGTCATAACTATTTAATAAATAAAATGTTAGACACTGACTTTATTTTTATAGCCTTATATTAAATCCTTTTTTCTTTGCAATTGCCAATGCGCTAGAAGATGAAAAATACACTTGAACCCACTGTCACAGTTTGACCAATGGATTTGTGGTTAACTGCTAAATATCATTCTGAACACACAGTGATTTAGTTATAATTTAACTCCTGGCCCTTCAGTGAAATGTTTACAAAATAATATATATAATATAGGAGGGCCTTCATATTAATCCTTCAAAAAAATCCCTCTCATTACATTGCCCTTCTCATGAAGACACTGATGCCATAGCAATACTAGTTTAAATTCTTTATCCCATTGCATTCAGATATATAATAACACAGAGAATGGAAAAAAAAACATAACATAATGTATTTGCATGTCCAGCTTCCCTTTAATGGAAATAGTGATCATATATACATGGAGTATGAAAGGGAAGGAGAAAAAGGTAATTTTCAGTTGCAAAGAACTGGCTCAATGAATCAAATTCATTGTTACTCTGCTATGATAGAATAATAAATAAATAAATAGGATATAGTACAGCTAATTTCTCTATGAAGAAGTTAGAAATGGGCCTGTGTTTTATGAAATTAAGTTTTAGCAGTAAAGTTTGCCTGCAATCCAAAAATGTTCAATATATATTTTTTTCTCTCAATCATTTATATGGTCTATTTTCTTATGAAAGATCACTGAAGTAACTGCTAATAAATAATGAAAGAAAATATCCAATTTATAGTGAAAAACAGTTTTTCAACTAAGAAATCACTTGGCAGAAAATCTAGTCACATACACACTAATCCTATATACTTTACTGCAGGTTTAAAGAAGTCATTTTTGACATCTTTGATGAAGAGCAAAATGAGATAAAAGTAATTTCTTGAAATTTATTCACACTGTTGTTCAGGTGCCTAGTAGAATTTGGTTAGGATTTTACACCAACTCTTTGCAAACACAAAATTAGTGGCATTCATGATCATATATTCCTTTCCTTACCTTGATGTTTTTAAAATCAGGGAAACATAATATACCTTCTCTAAACATGACTGGTGAGTTACCTGAACTGGAACACTAAAGGTGCAGTTTTGCCAAGAATAGCCATTTTAAAAGGTAATTTCAAAAAAATTAATACAATGAACTCTGCTAGGTGGCTTGCGGACAAACACTCACAACATTAAAAAAAAAAAAAAAAAAAAAAAAAAGCCTACCAGATGAACAGAGGGCCTGCCCAGCCCTGCTTCCAACACCAGTGCGAAGTGTGTTAGCTCTTTTCTCCATATCCTGAAAGTGTGAAAGTTGTGACATTCAATTCATAAAACATCATGGGTAGCAGTTGAGAAACAAGTACAGAGCTGCTAGATGCTGGCACAATGTGCAACAAACAGACAAACAAACATTTCTAAGCTTGGAAAACTGATAAGCAGGCTGTCCCAGAGAGGGAAGGCAGCAGCATTAGGACAACCAGCGGCTCACTGGGTATTACACTGTTCTCATTTATCTCTACTGACACTTAACCTCTACAGTCTACTGTGGCTGAGTGGACACTCTGACTTCCTCTCACAGTGTTTAAGGACATTAGAGTTTCAAAGTTAGCTCTCAAACAAATGAATAAAATGTGTAATTTAGATGCCCCTCTCCCTTTTAAGAATGCTGAAAGATCCCATTTAAGTGCTCTGGTTTGCAGTCTGTGGGTAACAATTACATCCTCCTGGAGGTTTCCAATGTTCCCCTTTTTTGGTGTTAATGGCTGTGCCAACAGCAAAGTGGATTCAGTGACCTCAATGGTCTCTGCCTGGGTTGTGAAGTAAAAAAATGAGCTCTTAGCATAGCACTGCTGGAAATTTTTGTCTGTTCAGGAAGCCAGCTTTATTAAATGGAGGAGGATGAGGGTTTTGCCCTCCTGTGTCAGGTCTTGGAGGTCTTTAAGCCTTGCTTTTCCATAATGTTCCACAGTTTGCGCAGATTAGACTGCGTGATGACGTCATCTGGCTTGAGCTGCAGGGCCCGCAGGTAGTTGGCCTCAGCCTTTTGGAGTCGACCATTGAGGTGCAGGATGGCTCCCAGGTTCATCAGAGCGGCTGGGTACTGTAACAGGGGAAAGGAAGACAATTACTAGTCCTTCAAGCTTTCCTCCATGGGAATCCCAAATCTTCCACTTATGCAAATGGTTCCATTTTGTCTAGAGACAATTGCTGGAAGCAATTTGTCAATTTATACAAAATAAATGTAAGTAGAAGGCTGGTGAGATAGCTCAGTGGACTAAAGTGTCTGCTTCGGCAAGTTTAGGTAAGCGCAGGTACCATGGTTTGATTCTGGGCACCACGTGCCATGCCAGCTCTGCCCCCAGGGCTGGGTGAGCCGGCCACACACACGCACACACACCTAGAAAGGAAAAATTATTTTCAAACATCTGATATGTACTCTATGCTTTAAACAGGACAGGTAGCTGAGAAATGGATTTTTTCTTTAATGAAAAAGTATAGGCAACACATAAAGAACTAGTATCCACATTCTAGCTGAAGTTCTTGAAAAAACTTCCAGGTGAAACAATTTCAGAGAGAAAATAACTTTTTGAATTCAAGGACAAAAAATATAATTAAGTGAAAAAAATCTGTATCTATCTACTTTTATCATTTCTTAGCAATATTATAGCCTTCTTTAAAAATTAAACTATTAAATTATACTGATGACTTCAGAGTAACAACCCTGAAATATTTAAATATAACCCTTAAAGTTCTTACCAAAAAAGAAAAAAAATATATAAAGTTCTTTCCAAACAAAGCCCCTTTAAAAAAGAGCTGTTTTATTTTTTTTTCCAATAATGCACCTGTATACATTTCAGAATTCTTCCCTCCTCCCAATGCATGCCATAATTATCAATAAACAGACAGTAATTTGGTGGTACAATGTGTTCCCAGACTGTTTATTATAAGATATTAAAGCAAAAATATCAAAATAGACAAATTATGTTAGGAGAAAATGTAATTTTTATAAGAAAAGTTGTATTAATACTTAAAAAAAGTAGGTATTAGTTCTCACAGATTTTCAGTCATGGATCATAGCTGCAATATGAAATTATCATTGAAGAGAATATTAAATATTTTATAAGTATGTAAAAATAGGAGTTATGGCATACTTATTTAATAGTTAAAGTTTTCATCCCTGTACCCTGAACAGTAATTAACATAGTACTTCCCAAGGCAAGAAATTTCTTGCTTGTTTTCTACCAATACTGGCTGCTCTGTTTTTGTCTTCCTCCTGGGCCATTTCTGCTAACAGTAAAGAGCTAGCATTTTGGCAGTTCCATAAATACTTATTTAAGATTTCAGATAAATAATGTTTAAGTTATGATCAGGCTTTCATTTTACAGATAGTGTCAATTTATTAATTGTCCTCCAACTTTGTGCAAAAGCCTAAAATAACTATCAATTATATTTACAGTTTTATGTTTCTACTGCATGTATTTTTTCAGTTATATACATTTGACTATAAAAATGACTATTTCTGAGCTGAAACAATGCTGGAAACAGGGTGGAATATTATAGGATAAATAAAGTAAAAGGGAGAAGGAAAACATGATCTGATTCAGATCTCTTTTAAGGGAACAAGGCTTGCGTTTTCTTGCTCAATCACTCTGACATCAGTGAAGAGTCTTCTCACATGTTTATGCCCCCATTTTTTCACTTATGAAATACTGAAATAACAGCACCAGTCTATGGCCATACCAACCTGAACGCGCCCAATCTCGTCTGAAATAACAGCACCTTCTTTGCAGTTAGAAAGATGAAAATATGAACCAATTCATCTAGCAGAATGCTGCAAAGGAGATATTCTATCCACAGCAAGGTCATTATTTCCTGATCCCAACTAACATATGCATCTTTGTAATTTATGTTGTGGTAAAGCCTTTATAATTTTTATTTCAGTAACTACACATTTCTGCATGTATACGAAAATTTTTTTAAACTCGCAAGAGAGGGTTGATATTTTCCCTCTCTTTTTCTTTCTTTTTTCCTAAGGATTAAACCTGCAGAGTGTTTTGCTATGCACTCAGGCCCCACACCCTTTGCTGTTGAGACTGGGTCTGGCTAAGCTGCCCTACCTGGCCTCAAACTTGTCCTCCTCCTTCCAAGTAGCTAAGATTACTGGTAAGTACCATGCTATCCAGCTATTTACAACATACTTTTTTCTTTTCCAAAAATAATGCTGCAAATATAAGCTATGCCTGACCTTCAAAAGTCTTTTGGTCAGGATGACTCCATACTTATCAAGAAAAATACAGATGGTCAGTTTATAATTTTAAACACCAATCCAAGTAAACATAGCTCTAAATTAAATGTGCAGTGAAAAGTTCCACAGTGGGAACTGAAAATAACACCACCTACTCCATCTTTCTAAAAGAACTTTGATACCACACCACCATTATTATCTTGAGGTCTGGACACATTTCTGAATTATGTCTTCTCACAGTGCTCACCACAATTATGAAATAATCAGCTATTAACCTGATGGAAAGTGTGTTCACAGCCTGAATTACTAGACATGGTAAGAAGATAAAACGTTCAGACTTTCTGTTATGCTGAGTGGGAAGAGAGGAAACAGGGAAGGAGGACCACTGTTGGAGATAATTCCGTACCACCCAGAAATAGAAGCCCAGTTCTGGGGCTGAGAGAAACCAGACGTCCTGCGCAAGAGGAATTGTTTCTTGACTGAGTTGGTTACCAGATGCCTGCACCTATCATGTCTAGAGCTGCAGTGAAAATGTTCATTAAAAGCACTCAAAGGTGATGGAGTCAGAAGCACTAAAGTCAAAGCCAGCTCTACCACTGAAAGGTGTACACTTGCACAAGTGGGTGAGGGATTCTGACTCCAGTTTGTTTTACAAATGGTATAATAATAATGCTTGCTTCATAGTGTAGCTGTAGCAATCACAGGAAAATAAGATACAAAATGTCTTTTCCTTGACTCATTTTTATCAAGACACAAGCCAGAATCTTCTTCTTCTGAAGACTCAATCCAGACACTGAGGCATTGCTAACTGGCCCTATTTTTGCCACCTTCCTAGCTTTCATTACGATGAGCTTATAAATAATGGCCAGGAAAATAGATGGTGAAGTATACCAACATAGCCACTTTGCCTTTTTTTCTTTGTTTGTTTGTTTTTTTAATTGCAGCCTGAGGTTCTTCTGTCCTTGGGAGTTAACTTCTGGCCATCAAATGACTGAATAAAATTTTACTATTTTAATATTATTTTATGAAAACACAATTAGAAAGTTAAATGTGTTCAGATGAATGAATTCTGCATGCTAATTGTAATTGTGATTTTGTAATAACTCTAATTGTGTATTATCTGCAATAGTATGTTGCTCATTAAACAAAAATAATCATAAATTGATATTGTGAAGATAATGGGAATAAAAGATCTCAAGGAAGCGCATATATAGTGAGTAGTTGCCTTCCCTAAAGAGTAAAAGTACACAAATTAAAAATTAGCATATTTAAGAACACTGTTACATATTTCTAAGCAGATGCACGTTTTAGGTTCAGTTTTCACATTTTAGTTTGAATATAATTGTATATATTGATAGGAAGAATTTTTATTTTAAAAACCTACACACATGCATTACAAAACATCAGTATAGCATCTTATTTAAGTGAATCGAAGCTCAGAAAATTTACCAATAGTTGCTAAAATGTGACCCAAATAACTCAGTATCATTGGGCTAGAGAACAGGTTTGAAAATTATTTTGACATAAGCATCTCAAGTGATGGTTAAATGCTCATGGGCACAAAATTAGATGTCATTTGTCTTTTCAAGGGCAGGGGTTATGCATTTTAATAAGGCTGTCATGTCTCTCTTACACAGTGGTGCATTGGAGGGCCTTAGAAGCTTACGGGGCTAAATGGTTTTAGGTCCTCTAACTTAGACAGACAAACAAGAATTCAGAGCAACACGAATATCATTCAGGTACTTGGCAGAAATGCAGAACTTTAGGCCCTACCTACTGAATCAGAATGTGAATTTTAACAAGATCCCCAGGTGCTTTGTATGCTCGTTAAAATTTAATAAGCACCGTTATAAAGGTCACTTCTAGATCAAAGATTATATCATTTTACAGCTTTTGTGATGAAATCTCCTATAAGAGGTTGTACCATAGAGAACAAAGAATGTCAGATCAAATATCTATCCACTTGTAAAGAGAAGTCTTCCCTTGGTTATGCAATTATTTAATTCAGTAAGTGCTGAAGTGAAATTTTATTAACAGAAGCTGTAAGTGATTAAATTTTATTAGAGGGAGAGGGTTTGGAAATAAGACCATGCATAGGGTTTCTAAACAGATTTAAAGACTATATGGTCATATAAATGAACACAAGATTTTCAGGTGGTGTCCTGATTATACCCTAGCTGCTAGCTGTAACTAATGGTCTAGGGAAGAGAACTCCATCCACAACCAGTGTTATCTTCCCACACATGTACTGTCTTTCGTTGAAGACAGTGGGTGGAATTTCCAGCATATTTATTGAAGAGGCAGCAGTTTACAGCCAGTTAACATGAGACTTCTGGCTCCCTACAACAAAAGACAATGTCTCCTTCATCAGATACTAGAAAGGAGAACCAGACCTTTCTTGTCACATTGAAGAGGACAGATATTTTACATCAAAAGGGATGCCTGGCAGCCATACTGAGACAGCAAATGATGTCTTTCTTCAGACCTCTGTGGAATTCTTCCCAGGGGTTATTTTAGCATGGTGTTTGGCTTATGTAATGGCTGATACATTGTTTCAACTTGAGAAGTTTAGAAGGTTAACTAAGTACCTCAGCAGGGGGTCAGAGCCCTTACTCTGTAAAAATTCTGAGCCTGTGTAACAGGAGGAAGAGATGGTGTGGGTAGCCTGCTTACAATATAAGGGAGAAAAAGAGGCTTGCACTTCATGCCATTTAGTTCTGCTTGTACTGCATTCTGCCACTTAAAGTGTTGCCCCTGTCTTGGAGCTGGCTGATGATTATGGACTGAAGCCTAAACAAATCATACGGTACATAAACCTTTCCTTCCTTAATTTTGGGTATCAGGTATTTTGTCACAGCAATGGGAGAAAAGTAACTAAGAAAAATTGGCACCAGAAGTGGGGTCATTGTTATGACTATACCTGACCATGTGGTTCAAGGGTCTTTGGGTATGGTTTATGGGAAGAGTTTAGAAAGGTTTAGAGATGTAATGTGAAAGAGTAGAGTTGGAATGTTTTATGCTACTCTGCATTAGGAAATTCTGGTCATAGCTCAGATGACCAGAAGGCTGATAAAAATCCTGCTGGGAATGACAAAGCTCAGGAGGTTTCCAATGAGAAGCATTGGTTATTGAACTCCAGATGATGTGTGTTATGGCTTGGCAGAAAGTTTATCTGCATATTATTCAGGTCCAGAGACCCTGCCTGAGACTAAAATTAATGGCAGCAGACTAATTAAACAGGCAGAAAAAAATTCAAGGTAGTAGAATGTAGAGGCTGTAACATGGCTTCTGTTGGCAGCTTTAGGCAGATCTAGGCTAAGAATGAAGAGCAAAGAGCCCAACATGATGATTTAAATTGTGAGTTCGTCCAGAAAAGAAGCTCTAATAAAGCACGGTACTTCAAGATAGATGTGAGGAAATCCAGATTCCTGAGAAGGAACAGACAATACAAAAAATACTCCTAATTAGAAAACCAGGGCCAAAGATGCAGTGAAGTTTGGAAAAACCAGGAATGGGGATCTCTAAGAAAATCTACAAGGAGAAAGCAGATTGGACACAAGAGAAAAGCTACAAGAGCTGTAATTACCAGAAGTGCTATAATAGTGGAATCACCTAAGCCCTTTGAAGTTCACTACTTGCCACAGGTTCTACTGGATACTGCACAAGGAACTACAAGACCTAATGTTTGCCCTTCTAGAATTCTAAATTGTTTTGATCGCATTTCCTTGTGTCTTTCTGTTTGCAAGTTTTAATGTTTATCTTGTGCTATTGAATGTTGGAAATATTTAATTTTTCATTTGCACAGTGTGGCTTGCAGCTAACAGTCTGTCTTAAATCTCAGAAAAGACTTGGAACTTGGACTTTTCTGCAGCACTGAAACTGTTAGTACTTTGGCTAACTCTTAAAGATGAACTAACTGCCTTTTGCATAAAAGGATGCACGTGAGTTTTTGAGGGGCCAAGGATCAAATGTTACAGTTCTAATGCAATTTAATGTTGACAGATTTAATACTGGTTCTTAAGGATTGTTTCACCAATGTTTTAATGATCAAGTTGTGAAGTGCTAAGAACAGGATGTCTTGTATCTGGAAATCTATTTAAAGAAATGTGTCTGGTTGCCAAGTTGACAAGGGGTGGATTGTAATGGTTGATGCATTTTGTCAATTTGAGAAGTTTAGAAGTTGAACTAAGTGACTCAGCAGGGAGTCCAGGGTCCTCACTTTGTAAGCATCCAGAGCCTGTACAAGAAGAGGGCACAGAGATGGTATGAATGCTGTATACACACTGGGGAATGGGTAACTGCTTACAATATAAGGGGAAAAGGGAGGATTGTTCTTTACTCTACTTTTGCTTTTGGCCATTTCCTGCCACCTTCAAATGTTGCCCTTATGTCATGCCACCCTGCCTTAAAGCCAACTGACTATGGACTGAAACTTCTACAAACTATGAGCTATGTAAACCTTTCCTTCCTTAATTTTGAACACTGGGTATTTTGTCTCAATAATGAGACAATAGTAAAATAGCTTATTTCCCCAATGTTGGAAGAAATATACAAAATTTAAAGGATGGATGTTTAATGAGGGAAGGGAAAAGCAAAGATTGTGGAGGTCTGATTCTCATCCAAGGCCTTTTGAGGCTCACCAATCTCAGCTGATTTCATATATATCCTTAACATACAGGATTAAAACAGTCATTTTCCCAGCCGTAGTCTATTGTGTTGGCTCTTAAAGAAATTTATGGAGGAGGAACAGTAGAACCATATGGGACCTACATGTGGGAATTCATGTTTCTATTACAAACAGAATTAAAGCACCGAAGATGGAAAAGAGATTTGGAGGATCCCAAAGAAAGGAAAAGAGGGGAAGTGTTGTCACAGTTTTCTAATTGGACAGGAGCTGGACAGCCCTGGAGTAGGTAGGCTGTGTGTATCCTGCTAGTTTCTATGCTACTTCTCCTCCATGAGGGACAATCAATAGGCAAGTGATGGTATAAAAAAGATGAAGCAAGAGATAACTGAGCACTAGTTCTAATTTAGTTGTACATTTGCCTCCCACTTTATCCATTTAGTTTCAAAAAAATCTATTCATGTTGATGCAATAATTTGCTACATTGTCTATTTTTTGTTGTATGAACTAAGTAACTTAAGAATGACTTAACTCACTCTACCCTAGTCATTAATTAGCGTGCCACACATTTGCAGGGATATTTTCAAAATAACCTTCAGTTTTCCTTCTGAATATAATTTGTAAACAAATGTTTACACAACCTGAGGTTTTTAATATTTTCTCCTTAAAGCAGTTATGAAATAATATTGCTGCAAGCTACCATTCAACTGTGTTACACTGAAATTGCTTACTCAGTTGAATTTATTGGAGCAGCAACTGTATCGTGGTGCTTAAAAATGAAGGGTTTAAACATTTTAAAAAACATATTAAGGAAAAGAGCATTTATGCATAAAATTGAGGGATGTCTTTAATTTGTGTCTTAGATGTGGCCGATCTTTACTAAATGATTGCCTAATAAGTTTTTACAATAATGGGTTATGATTTTAGAAAAAGTATATAGTGTGGCTGGAGACAACATTAGCTACCTCTGTCTCCTCTGCGTATGCCAGCTCTGCCACTGTATCCTTGGCAGTCTTTGTGGGTGGTCTAAAGCCTGACTACAGCCTGCATGTCCACCTGTCACACATAGGACTCCACACACACACGCAGGCACATGTTCACACTCAAAAGCTAAATTCTCAGAATTGCCTCAAACAGCTTTCTTAAATGATTTTCCTTCTAACTATATCCTGTTTTTTTCTTCTGCCTTAGAGTCAAGCCTTAATATTTTTCTTTGACTACTTAAACAAAATGATTCTGACAGAAAAAAAAAAAAAAGATGAACAGATAGTTGGATAGAATGGTTATTGGTAGAGAAAGTGAACAAGCACAAGTAATGCTGGAGTAGGATTTGAATATTTATATATTTTAGCCCTATAAAAAAGAGGATATAACCAATACAATACTCACCAGACAGACAAAAACCTTATTAATATAGGTGAAAGTCCCAAATCTTTCACTGTCTCATTTCACACTACTGTCCTGAACAGTATGTGTCATTCTAGTATATCTTTTATACTTTTATTTTTAGTATCCACATATTAAATGTAAATATCACTTCTTAGAAATGTTAATTTTATAGACATCATTCATTGGGGAATGACATTCTGCCAAATATCATTTAAAACTTGCATGGAATGGACACTATTTGAGGTTTTCATCAAAATTCTTATGCACATCTGTGTACAGAGTTGTAGGAGTTTCTAGGAGCAGGACTGCTGGATCACTGGTGATCTTTGAGTTCACCAGATCTTACCAGGGCCTCCCAGTGTGTTCAAGTGTATTAGTCCTAATCAGAAAACCAGGGCCAACCCCCCTTTTCCCTTCTCTGAGATCCTCCAAGTCCCCTTTTTAAACGTCTGTATTTCAGTCCACCTCCCAACAGAAACATGTCCCCTACAGTATCACTGTTCTTCCTCCTAAATTTAAGGGAGCTCCAGTGAGGAACTCTGTCAATTAATCTTAATTGTCAACTTGCCTGGATTGAGCCATTACACAGCTCCCCAAAAGCGCTTGCAGGTGGGGTTTGTGGCTCGCAGCATTGATTCTGCTAAGAAAGAGGGTGATTTATCTTTAGAAATAGCTTGAAGAACAGTTTTCATATGTTACTTTTGCATTAAATACTAGTCAAATTTGCTTCAGCCTCAAAGCTGAGCATGTTGTATAAAATTAAATGAATGCTGGCTCTGGTGGCTGTACTGATCCTGAATAAACTTTTTTTTTTTAATGAAAGATGTTAAGAGTCTCCTGAATCATTGATTGGATCATGACGGCACTAAAATAATCTCTGGATTAATCCACTGATGATCATAGCGTGGCAAACTGTTAAGAGACAGGGCCCAGGTTGAGATGGGACCCTGGCAGCATGCCTTTACAGGGTACTATCTCAGTCTGGTGGTCTTCGCTCTGCTCCACTTCTAGCCTCCATAAGAGAACAGCTTTCCTCTCCTTTGCCCTTCTGCCACCATGTTTGTCATTAAGGGAATTAACCACGGACTGAAACTCCTGAAGCCAATGGCCAAGCCAAATCTTCCCTCTTTTGTATTGCAGAGTGTCGGATGTTACGTGTCACCAATGAAAAGAAAGGTGACAAGCATACATTAGCTTTTTTCATTTTTGTTCAAGTGAAAACTATAAAACTAGTATCATATTCTGTGCTCAATGTCTTCCTAGATGACTAGAAAAGTTTATCAACACTTTCACAAGTTTATCAGTTTTTTCACATTTTCTCTCTTGTGATCTATTTTTAATATTTTGACAAATAAGCTTTGAAAAGATTTTCACTACCTGGTAACATTTAAAAGGCAAGAACACAGAGGCTATACTACCTCAAGACAGGGCCTACCTAGTACTCGTGTTTTCCAAGACTGAGAATCAGTACGATGGTTTCTAAAATAGAAAAATCTGCAGTAATAAAACTGAGACTCTGTGATATAGATTCATTTTCAGTGGAGGGGGAAGGTGAAGGTAGAAACCTGGGACACAATAGTGTAGGCTTTAGAGAAGGACAGTAGAATCCCATACAGATCTCATAATAACTATATTAGATCCTAGACTACTGTACATAGAGAAAAATGGCAGCTCCTAGCTAGTGAGCAGGAAAAATAAATTACTTTTATAGCCTTTATCTTCCTCGGGATACTTTACTCTCTAGCTTTCTTCTTAGTTGTCTTTTTAGGACAATAAGAAAATAAGTTAAGGTGAACCAGGTACTTTGTATTACGCTTCCCTTAACCATTCTCCATTTCTAATGGCACAATATAAATTCAGCTTCTCCTTCCCTTTCTCACTTATATGTCCTGTGATTCCTCAACCTTAATTTTCTTCCTATTCCAATCTGTCTCCAACCCAGACTTGTCTCTTTCTAATACACAAATAATATTTCAGATTTCAACCTGTGACTGTAAAAAAAAATCCATAATCTTTTATTCTAGTACTAAGAAATATTTTACAACCTGGCACCCCAAAGAATCCCTCAGTGTCCATTCTGTCTGAGCCACAAGAAACTTCTACCTCTACCACATGTTCTGCTGAGTGTTCATTCCTATCAGAGATGGCTGCTCTAAAAATTCCTTCTTTCATTCTCTTTGACAAGCCTCTGATAGTTCAAATAAAGTTATGCATAGCTTATGTCTTAGTTACTCTTCTCTCATTGCTGGGACAAATACCCGACACCCAAAATGAAGGAAGGAAAGGTTTATTTATTTAGCTCAGTTACTGGAGGTGTTAATCCATACTCAGCTGGATCCAAGGCAGGGCTGCACGTGGCAGAAAGCAACCTTTCATGGCAGCAGGAAACAGCAGAGAGAAAGGTAGGAGTAACACAGTGATAGCTACAGAGAGGAAGTTTTCCTTAAGTTGCAGTCAGACTATCCGCCCCACAATGGGTGCATAGGCAAGCGTAGGCAGGTGCAGGGGGACCACGGTTCAATCCCCAGCACCACATGATGCCCCAGCTCTACCCTCATGGTGGGCTGAGCTGGCAAAAAGAAAAAAGAAAAAGAAAGAAAAACATACTTAAGAGCTAAATATAAATTTTACTATACAATGATGTAAGCCCTACAGTGGACCCCACACAGGATGGGTTCACAGCCCTCAAGGAGTTTACCATTGAATACACAAAGACAATGCCATCCAAAGAAGACTCAGGTATGATGACAGGAAGGCTGAGATAGAGAGGACAAGGCAGACAATTTCCTCCTATACATAAGGCTATGAAATGATGCATTTTCAGATTTCTTTCAAGTCTTTTGTAATTCTAGATGAGAACAGTACATGAAATTGGTGGGGTGGAATCAAAATCAATTTTTTTCTTTGAAAATGCATTTTTAGATTGTAGAGAACAGAGCCAAGTGCAGAATACAGCCCTACTATACAAGAGACTGAATTTCAATTTGCTTAGAGATGAAGTTGTCTGTTGTGATATCCATGACGTTAACCTCTCCAGGACCAGACCAACCTGGCAAAAAGCTTCCCTTTAAAAATGCAGTATTAATGTAATAGATCAAGTCTTCACAAAATAGAATCCTGAAACAAAAGGTCAAGTAATGCTCAAAAGCTCTTGATTCACAAATAGACTTTTGTCGTCACATTTTGATTACAGTCATATTTTAACTGAAGCAACTTTGCACAAAGACTGCCAAAACTATAGATAGAACAAGAGAAAACAACACAGGAAATCTAGCAGTGGCAAGACAAATTCTGACAGATAATAGAGATGATTCATTCTGATTCTCTAATAACACAGTATTTGTGTTTTTGAAATAGCTTTGAATAAAATAAAACAGATATGGGTGACAAGACGGACAAAAGGCTGTATCAAATGACTAGTTTTAGTTTGTCAGTGACACTTTTTATCATGTGTGTTCAGTCCTTTCCTCCTACACTTGCCCCACCCCCAATGGAGCTACAATAGTGTTCATTTCACATTGCAACGGTGTGACCCGTACTGTGGACTGCTATTCATTTTTATGGCAGTCCAAATGCTAACAGCTGTGGTTTGGGAAATGGTAACTATAGCAGAATAATTTCAAAGGTGGTGGTTATTTCTAACAGACTTTAAAGTACATCTACTAAATTAAGAATATGACCTCAGGAATTACTTTTCACTGACAATGATCCTATTTCAAAGCTCGGCTTCTTGATGTCCTTAATTTTATTGGAACATCTTTCACGGCATCCAAATGGAAAACCTTGATCTCTTGCTACTGAACTGGCGCTAGCTGCTCTCAGAGCTTTTACAAAATGCAATCAACACATTGTTTATTTTGATTTGCAATAGCATGACACTCTTCACTTGAAGAAAAACTACTACATATTATGTTCTACACAAGCAAAAATAGTTAATGATTTAAACTACATTCAAACAAAAAAAGAATGCAAATAAATAGAATTTTAAAAAAATCAGAAAATAATATGCACAGCAGATAAGCATGATCACTATGTTCAAAACATCAAGAATTGATGGACCTTAATAATCTAGACAGCTGCTGCAAAATCGCACAGAGCCTCTCCATTTGGGCCAACTTCTTTGTTTGTTACTATTCCAAATGTGATTTGAACAATGTAATTCACTCTACACTCTGTTCATGACTTTTTAGCATGAAGAAGAAGGATGAACATGTGTGTGCTTTCTCAGTCAGAATCCCAGTACAGACTTTCCAGCTGTATGATGTGTCCAAGTTGTGAGGCATGGGTTTGCATATTTGTAATGAATGACTGCTTATTCCAAAGGGCAGAAACAAGTCACTGGAATAATGGTGTTGTCATTAAATCACATTTCAGAAATATGTTTGTGGTGGGTAATTTATGCTTGTAATATTTAAGACTACCATTGTCAGAGAAGACAGAAACATAGACTCAATTTTTCCTGGCCTTGTTGCTATGCAAATTTGTTCATTCTAAGTGATATTTACAAGTAGGAATATAAAATATATGTTTGTGTCAGATGGTATATACATAGCATATAACATAATTCAATGATGTACTGGACTAAGGACTTAACAGATGCCACAGTGACCAAATTCAGGAGAAGAATTTGAACCTGTGTCCACCATCATTTCTCTGAGTTCTAGGTTGCAGGAAAGATACAGTATTTGCTTTAATGGATGTCAACTGAGAGATACTGATTTGGATATTGTAGTAACAACAGATTTGTTCCTGAATAAGAATTGTGGAAAATGCCTACTTTGCAAACCTAGGCAAATGAGCATGCCAGAAGCTCCAAAACAGTAAATGAAAATGAACTTTAGTGTAGCCATACACATTTTAAATAGGATTTTGGGTCTCCTCCCCTCCCCTGTCCTGCTTTCCCCTCCCTTCTCTTGGCAGTGTAGCTACTATAACAGAGTATCAGAGACTTGGTACTTTAAACATGTATTTCTCAGTGTTCTCAAAACCTGGGAGTCTGAGATTAGGGTGCTTCCTGGCTTTGCCCTCACCTAGATTTCCTTGGTATGAGTGGACACATAGGGAATCCCTGTTATAATGAGGGCTTTATGCCCATCATAAGGGTCCCATCCTCACAGTCCAACTTAAACCTAAGTATTTCCTAAAAGCTCCACCTCTACAAACTATTAAGTAAAAGTTGGGTTTAAATATATGCACTCTTGAGGGACAGAAACATTCAGTTCACAGCAAATAGACAAGATAGGTAAGATGTTTTCAAAAAAATTTGTCAAAAAGTAGGTACAGGGTATTAGATGAGCAAACAGGATTGGTGCCATGGTGACAGCGTCATTTGGCGCTGTCACACGTCACCATGACATCAGAAGGCAGCAACTACCCACACGCTGAGAGGAAATATGCAGAAATACATTTCACTAAGCAAATCCACTGCAGTCTGCATGCCCAGACTGTGGAAAGTATTTCAACTGCTGACTAAGGATGACCAGATCAAACCTCACAGGCAGGAGCTAAGCAATTCCTCCCGAGACTATAAATCCTCCCAGGAACTAAAAATAAAATGCAGACATGCTGACTGATGCATGGGAGTCTATCTGCACTTTTACAGAGCCAAGGCTTCGTGGGTACATGAATGGAAAAATAACGATGCACGACCTTCACCCATCACTTCAGGAGGTGTTCCATCAGGGTACACCAAGCAAGGCGATGACGCCAGGCTACATTCCAGGCCGTTACACTCACCCTGGTGTCACGCCCGCTGAAAATGTGCCAATAAATACAAGTGGCACGGGTGACTACAGGGCAAATCAAGGAGCCTTGGAGGTGGAACTTCTGCCATTCATGTAACATACGCTCACATATTGTCGTTAAGATCGCCCCGCACTTTTGCATATTTTTTTTCTTAATTTCTGAAAAGTTTATATCTGAACTTGCCAGAAAACAGACGGTACCAGTCACATCCTAAGCTACAGCACATACAGTTAGGATATTTTTACACCAGTAAGGTCTGTAAGACTGACTCCATGACATGTTCCTGAGGAAGTTCTTATATAACACAGAACTTTTGTGGCTTTTACCTAATTTACTCTCCAATATCACATCTCTTCCTGCTTTTGGAAACTCTACCTCTGTGTCCCCCTTCCCTGGTCTGGCTTCTTAATATAAATTAGGAAACAAGTAAGCAAATAACTCGCAGTCAATAAGGCAACTACGAACGTCCACAGTCTAAGCAACTGCTAGTAGCTTCAGATACATTTATCGGACACTTTATTCATCCTTACTCTCAAATAACAACCAAACCACTGACACAGTACCCAGGATTCATATCTGAGCAAGTAAAACATAAAACACTTCTCTAGAAGTCACATCATTTCAATTATTTCCTGCAACAACCCAGAGACTCATTCTTTTCCTGTTATTACACATTAGTTATCCTTAAAATAAAGTACCTTATGAGTACTCACGATCTAATTAAATTGTAGGCCATTTGTTCCATAAATGTTTAATGTCCATTGCATATAATAATTAAATCCAATTTCAGTATCTTGAAATGGCTCATAGAAACGAAGCCACGCTCCAGTGCCTATAATTTGACATTTTTATTTAATTCAGTCAAAGATGGAAGTTGAAGAACTTTAACTTCTCGGTTCATCCAAGAGAAGAATGAAATGGTAATTACAAAGGCGAGAGTCCTAGAAAATTAAGTCCTGGGTTCTATATGAGCTAATCTCTTCTATCAGCCTCCAGAGGAGGAGCAGGGTGCAGGCGGCTCCTCTGTGGGCCAACTCAACTCTGAAACCTCTTCCCACAAGCACAGGGACCATGGCCATTCCAAGAAATCATGCTGTAAGGTATCTCTTAGTATGTGAATTAAGATTTAGGATTAAAAGAAAATTAATAACAATGAAATACAATGAAAATTTTAAGAAGAGAGTAAGTGGTACTGGTGATCAAGTCTAGGGCCTGCTGTACTCTAGCCAAATTTCTACCACTGAACTACACACCAAGTCCTAAGGAACCTTTAAGAATGAGGCTGAACATAGTGAAAATGATAGTTCTTCTGTATTCTTCTGATTATAAGTTTTAAAATATATGAGTTTATCTTATCTGTTATAGGCAATTTCTTTTTTTGAATGTAATTTGTTGACTTATTCACTCAATTAACATCTAAATACTAGGCCTGTGGCACTGGGGAACCAATAGTAAACAGAACAGTCAACATCTCAGAAGATAAATTTATATTCTATGAAACATACACTGATGACAAATGCAATAAATAAAACACATAGCATTTAATATTTTGCAGAAAAAGTATAAATCAGAGAAAGGATTAAGGAATATAGAGGAGGAAAGAAGCCAGCAGCCCATATCTGGGGTAATAAAAAGGAAATAAAGAAGAATAAATTTTCTTTTAAATGGATTGATGAAAAATTACATGGATTAAGGGAAAGAACCCATCATAGGAGTGAAGAACAAGAGAGGGATAGGTTGGAGGATAGAGGAAGGGACATGCTACCAGCCAGGGAGGAAAGTGCCTTCAGGAGTGAGAGCTCATCTTCCAATGCTGCTTACAGGATGAGAAAAATCAGCCCTAAGGAAAGAGATGTAATGATACTAAGAGTTGTCATAGGACTTTTGACAAAAAAATGTTTAAATCACTAAAATTCCTCGAAGTATGTTTGGAGTGGATTCAAGTAAAAATAAGTCTTTCCAGGAAGGTAAAGGGTGAAATTGAGGATAACTAGAAGCAGACATGGGTTAGCTAGAAGCAGAAATGGGTTTAAGAGGTGTTTTTCTTTCTCAGGTTTGGGGACATAATCTCATACTTAAATGCAGATGGGAAAAACTGTTATGTGTCAACATAAGAGATGCACAAAGTGTGTGTGTGTGTGTGTGTGTGTGTGTGTATCTGAGAGAGACAGAGAGATACAGACAGACAGACAGGCAGACACACACACACACACACACACACACACACACACACACACAACAAGAGTGAGGCAAAGGCAGAGAAAGAGACAGAGAGAGAGCTGCTGGAATGATATAGTCTACCATTCAAGAACAGAGGCATGTAGTACAAAAAAATAGTTTGGTTTGAGTTAGAAGCTTGAATGTTTCATCCATAATAACAGAAGAGGTATCACTGAAAGCTACAGAGATGAATGTTGGTGGAAGCCAGTGGAAGTTCTCTCAGATTAATTCTAAATTTCCAGTCAAAGAGTACATACTGTTGCCAGCTGGTTAGGACCCTGATACAGTGGGGAGCGTAGAGATTCTAAAGAGCCTGAGTGGGAGAACTAATAGGACTAAGTTATCTGGAAGAACACCGAGAGAAGAAAATAAGACGTATTCAGAATTCAACAGAAGATGTAAAACGCAGTGTGGCGATGGAGCAAACAAGAGTGGCTCCCACGAACTGCAGGCTCCGGGCCAGGCCGACGCACTTGGGAAGCTGGTGCCGAGGGTGGGGGTGATAGTTAGCGAGTGGAAAAGGTGACCACGGTTGCAGAAAACAGCAGTCCAATAAGGGGCTCTCCTAGAAATCCAGTGTTGTGAGACCCTTTAAGGGTTGTGGGATGAAGGGTGATGTGGGCCAAAAACGTCCAGTGACAGGGACCCGAGGGAGGAGGAATCTCCTGTGTGTGACTGTGGGGCCTTAGGGGAACACAGGGAACATGAGTCAGTTCTAAGGAAGAAAACACAGTGCCAAGTGCCACTAAGAAACGCTAGCATAAGCAGGCATTCCTTAAGATAATACTTTTATAATGTTATTTTTTTTCTCGTACTGGAGATTGGACCTGCACCTTCACACTGAACTAGATACGTCTCCAGCTCTTCTCCTTTTCTTATTTTCAGACACAGTCTTGATAACTCTTCCTGGCTTAGCATTCTAAAATGCTGGGATTATAGCCCTGGTCTACTATGCTGGGTGGATAACATTAAAGTCTTAATCTCCACACGTTACACTTGACTTTCAACCCTGAAGTAGGTCTTACACTTTGGGACCCTTCACCACCAGAACAAATCCTAAAGTGCTTCTAAAAATTGATGAATGCATTTCTCAAATGTATTGGACTGGGCCTGAGGTCCTGTACCTCATGTTTTACAATGTTATTTTTCCTTGTACTTTCAGCTAAAACTAATATTAAATATATTTTGATTTGGTATCTAACAGTACGTAACAAGGGAAATATTTATTTATTTATTTATTTATTTATTTATTATGTATTTGGTACAGGGTCTCACTATACAGCTTGGATTTCTAGTGATTCTCCTATTTTCAGATTCCACAGTGCTGGGATTATAGGCTTGCACCACCAGTCCTGGACTCAGTGTCTGGCTCATTTCTCCCTAGGGGAGGGCCAGTGTGGCACATGGTGCCGAAGATTGAACCCCGGTCCCTGCACTTGCCTGAGTAGGTGCTTAGCCTGCTGAGCTATCTTGCTGGTCCTCATCTGTCTGCTGATTGACATACAGGCCACTTCCAAGATTTGTATAATATGAACTGCGGTGCCATCACAAAGAAATCAAACAATAACAAATTCTGGCAAGGCATTAATGGGGAAAAAGGGAAGCTCTCTATGTTCTTGTTGGGAGCTATTATATCACTATGGTTATCAGTATAGACTCCTGAAAAACTAATAGTAGAAATTTTATTTGAGAAACTATTCTACTTGTAGGCATCTTCCCAAAAGAAACACATTATATCGCAGTGATGTGTGCCTGCCTATGTTTACAGCAACACAATTCATGGTAGCTAAATCTTGAAACTACTTTCATTCTGTACAAAGTACATACCTTAGAGATCATTTTTCAGTAAAAGATTATTGGTGGCAATATTTCTCACTTTTTGATTATCTAAAAATTATTTATTTTGCCAATATTTTGAAAGATAATCCTACATTTTATGAGTATTATAGATTTATTTTTAACACCTTAAACTGATTGTTCATTCCACTGCCCCACATCTTTAATGGCTGCTTTAATGTGCTCTCAGTGGACTTGGCTTGCCTCATACATACGCTTCTTTTCCTTCTGGGTGAGTTTAGGCGATCTCTGTTCCTGGTATTCTATACTGTCATCAGGGTAGGACAAGATATAGCTTTCTATTTATTTTAAATTTGAAAATTATTGTGCTATATATCTTTTAACCATCCTAGATAATTACATATTGGGCTGTACACTCTAAATGGGGCTGTGAATTGATATTAGATTTCTCTGTATTCCTGTTAAGTTCTCTGATTTTTCTTTCTTATGTTGCAACCTAGATACTTTGCTCAAATACCTTTTTTATTTATTATGGTATGCACTTTGGTGCTGCTGTTTAACTATTTACTTTTGGGACAGATGATGCTTTTTTCTTTCAAGATCATTCTATTATCTATTTCTTAAAAATTCACACAAAGTTATTCTGTAGCGTTACGAAAACTCAGTATCTATGGTCCCTGAAAGTCTAAAAGGTTTTCTACTGACTTTCATGTAGGATAGCCGTTTCATTATGGTCATGCGCTTTCTGCATTTTTTTAAAGTAACTGCATGATCTTAAAGTAAATCAGAAAAGCCCCTTTTGTTCTCTTTCTATCTTTCCAAGCTGTCTCACAATATATGGCCTCCT
This sequence comes from Ctenomys sociabilis, assembly GCA_004027165.1. NCBI lineage: Eukaryota > Metazoa > Chordata > Mammalia > Rodentia > Ctenomyidae > Ctenomys > Ctenomys sociabilis. The sequence continues at coordinate 11,236 of PVKA01014775.1, read as the reverse complement.
CACTTGTTTTCTAACACCCACAGTTAGTTGCCCTCTTGGGTCTTCATCCACCCCAACTTCTTGATCAGTTTCCTTTTCTCATTTGACCCACGAGTTCCCTAAAGTCACAAGACTTACCCTGCCCTATCAAAAACCTACCATTCTGATTCTCTGTTTCCTGCCTGTAAAAACCTACAAAGAACCCAGATCACCAGAGGGTGGGGAGTGGCTTCTATCTTAGTGGGAGCCAGCCCGGCCAGGACCACTAGTGTAAAATAAAGCTGTTTACTGCCTCCAAATCCTGGACATGCTTTATATGTCTTTGCTTGCCATAGCAAGAGATATCTACAATACTTAAATTTGGGATGCTTTTCTCCAGAGGGTTTGTCTGCCTTTACAAATAGCTGGAAAACACCAACAAAGTCCAAAACCACATCAGTCCACTTTAAGGTTCTTATCATCAAGAGGCCCAATTTCACCATACTGAAGCAAGCGTAAGGCTCCTTCATGGGACACATGGCTACTAGCCTCCAGGAATGGGGCAGCCTTGCTTTCTCAGGAGTCCCACCACTTAGACCCTGCACTCCAGTCTGCAGTAGCTCTTTTTTTTTTTTTCCTCATACCACTCTAAGCATTGTGCTTATGTCCCTCTTCAAATCTCAACAACATTTCAGGGGATTAATATTCTATTCTCTGCCAAGAATCGAGACAACCCTGGCATGTGATGGCGCATGCCTGGAACCCAGGTCCACCCTGTTTACCTTGTAATTGAGAAGCAGTGTGAAAACCCAGTTCACTTATCAGAAGTATCAGTCCATAGTTCATTCTTATCACAATCATGACTAGTTTGCATTCTGACAACCCCCTTTTCTGAGAACACAGAGAAACACCAATTTTATAGTGTATTTTTAGCAGAGCAATTCTACCTCTTGCCAAGATAAACTCTAATTTCATCTGCACAAAATGAAAAGGAATTTGCCTTCCTTCACCTCTAATTTCCCTTTATCATCAAGCAGTACATTATAGAGCAAATCCTATTTGGGCAGAAGCACTGCTACTTTACAGACTAAATATATTTGCCCCTCTTGTCACTTATAGAGATTATAAAATAGCCTACCTTACCTGTTGCCAGGACTGATGCTTACAAGATGGATAACAGACTCCTGTGACTACTTTCTCTGCTATATGTCCAAAAGGAAATTTTTCTCATGTGGGTAGCAATAAAACCACAGATACCTTTGAACTGCATAAGCCTGAAATTTGGAAAATGTCTAAGTAACTGCAAGGAGCAGTATATGCCAATCACACAAGCGTCACTGTCAGCTGTAATAGCTGGGAGTCATCATCATAATATTGTTACCCATTTTCTGTGCTCAAGTTCCCCAATGAAAACAGCTTTAGCAGACCATTAACCTTAAGCATGGCAAGTCATGTCCATTCTCATGCAGTTATTCAATATGTATTATACACAAAGCACCACATCTTCTGCATTACTATTTTTAATGGGTCAGGAAATCTTTCTTCCATTAATTATAGAATATAGATACCTTTTATTTCTTGGCTACTTCAATATTTTTCAAAGCACACATACTTACATGATCTGAATTGATCTTGTAATTGATCCTGAGTGATCCGGACACTGACAGATTAAGTTGTTTAAGGAACAGCTACACACTCAGTAGGCAGACAGCTGGACTCACTGCCCACCTCTCCCTACTTTCTTTGCTTTGCTTTTCTCTAGTGATGGTGATACCATGATTTTTATTTTGGTTAAAAAAGATGACAATTCATGATATCTGTCTTAGGCAGCTGAATAGATTAGACCAACATTATTCTAAATCTATAACTTAGGGGTAGAAGACAAACTGAAAGATGGAAAGAATGAAAGAATCAGGTACTGGGAAAAACTGAATTTTTTTTGCATCAAAACCCAATTTCCTATGATTTTTGGAAAAACACTGAAAAGTATTTGTAGTCTCTGCAATAATCTCCAACTTAGACTGTTTATTTTATTTCATTACAAAGGAAAAGAAATCAGTAACTACTTGACTAAAACAAAGTTTACACATTACAATTGGCTCACTCTGCATAAACAGGAAAAAATTAAAATAGTAATACATAAAAGTATTTCAGATTACTTAATCACAGCAAATACTTTATTGAAATTTTAAGTGTGAAATAATGTCATAAGCATTCATGCTAAGTGCATGAGCTACTGTAATTTACTTTGCTCAAGAATTTACTTCTCATTTGTCATATTCCGTGGAGTGAAACGGATTTAAAATGTGATCAGTATTGTTTATGGGAATTTGCTGCTGATGTAGAAGACTAAGATAAAATATGACCTTCAGTGTCCATAAGAAAAAAATCAACCATATAATGAAGAAATTCATTAATCAATTAATTAGAAATATGTGTTAGCCGGAGCATTGTTGCTTTCTGGGAGTATGATCAATAGTTTTTGATAACAACTTCAGCGCTTCCCTGGTCGTAGAATTGAAGTCTACTCTTGTAAATATTTTTTAGTGAAAAAATAGTATTCTAGATAAATAAAATATAAATAATTCTCACATATATTATCAGCTTAGGAAATACTATGAGATTTCCTTCTGAGCTATTAAATGTACATAATTCCATTTTGTTCAGAGACTAACAAAAATACCCCAGTCTAAGAATGTTGATAAACATAATGCCAAGCGAAAACGTTTTCAAAATCTCTATTTCAAAATCATACACATACATGATGGCAAGGATCGTCACTTCTAGGTGAACTGGAAGAGGTGAATTTTCATCCTCCCTTTAATATTTACTATACGTGCACTGGGGCTATAGCTCAGCAGACAGCACTTGCCGGCATACTATGTGTGTGACACTAGAAAAGCTACTCACTGCCAAATCAGACTGGTAACGTGAAAATAAAAGAAAGGTGCGCCTCTCTTTACGGCATATATGAGAAATCAATAATATATCAATTAAGGAAATAACTAAAAAAGTATAAACTTTTACAGAAATACAAATCATTGTTTCACAACATGTTAGCAAGCAAAAGTTACAATAGCATACTGACAACATGCAAAGTTGCATGTGGCACTTTCCTACTAGAAAACAGCTACATTAAGAATGAAGGGCAAGCCATGTGGGCCCCCGCACCATCTCTCCAGAGCTATTGCAATTCCCCCTTCTTTTGCCCTGTCCTTTACCCCAGTAAATTTTCCTATTCTTAAAAAAAAGGTGAGAACTTCAAGGACTGTAAATAAGGCAAGAAAACTCAAAATGGAAAGAAGGAACTTTTTTTCCCCCACAAAACTCATGAAACCTGAGTTTAGTTTTATAAATCCTTTAGCTGAAGAACAACAGGCTGTAGATAATCTTTTGATTTCGCTTTTTCACAAAAGGCACCTGAAGGGTCATATACATCTCTGCATATGCCATACATGCTAATATTGTTCTTTGGGCCAAAACACAAAATCTTGATTTGTATATGGAAATCTTCTTAATACTGGGGAAATTTAGCACGAGGATATTCAGAACAGCACATGTTTAAGCTTTCACTCTAAATCATAATTATATATTTTTAAAATCCAAAGTAAGGAGATAGAAATGTGTTTAGATAGAATTTTATTAAAGGGAAGTAAATTAAGTCTTCCTCATTTGTTTGTCTATGGGATTATTTCTATTTAGCCTGAAAATTTTCATTACCAATAAAATCTTTACCACAAATGCCAAAGAATAACACCTACTGTGTAAGAAAGAGTGAGATTGGGCTTTAATTGAGAAATTAGGAGTTTCTTGGGAAATAACTGGCAAGGTAGACATTCTCCCATTTCCTTATTTTGAAACTTATAAAACTGTAAAAAAACCTCAAACTTTTGTGAGAGTACATTGGCACTAAAAAGCTGATGACTGCAAGAAGCAAAACTACCGTACAACGGAAACGGACATGGTACTGTAGTTCATTAAGAGCATAAAACAGAACCATTAGGTATTTAGGTCGTTTGTATTTTCTTTGCTATTAGAAATAATACTGAGGTACATGCTGATGCTATTTTACCTGAATTTTCAGGGATGAATTCATGAAGCCAACAAGAACAAGGGCAGAGGGAGCACAGGGCAGAGGGAGGATTTTGGTGGCATAGAAGGGTAACGTGCACAGTAATGCACAGTTCGCATTTAGTGTGGTGGGGTGAAAGTAGCCAGAGGAGGTGCCCCACAGGTATCTCATAATCCCTACTACTGCCTTCTTTAAAAAAGTCATCCAAGGAGCTGTGAAACCTTGAGCTAAGGTGGTGAAAAGAGACATGAGAAGGGATCAGGACTGCACCAGGTTCTGTGGCTATCTGATGGCACTGGATGGGCTTCCAGCTGAAAAGGAGGAAGGAGGGAAGAAGGTAAAGATAATGGGGATACAATCAGTGGGGCCACTGGAATGCAGGGTAACTATAGCAACTGACAGAAATAGTCCTGGAGGAAAGTTCTGAGGTAGAAGGGTATAGTTACTTCTGATTGCATCCATTTCTCCTCATCTCTAGCTTAGATCAAGTCAGTCCCCTCAACAGCATAAACTATTGCATGGGTCTCCTGGCTTCCAGCTTGTCTCTCTAATCCACTCTCCACACAGTAGCCTCAGATATTGCTATAAAATTAAAAGTAATCAATCTTCACATGTAAGTTACCCAAGGGGGTCTCACTTTGCACTTACCAAATTGATTATTTTCATAGCACTGAGAAGTGAGTTAAAGTCTTCACAATGAGCCTTTCTTGTTTTGAGAAGGGGTCTCACCAATCTGCTAAATTGCCTGGGTTTGGCTTGAACTGTCTTCCTCTTGTCTCAGTCTTCTAGAGTGTTGGTATTAAGAGCATGCCCACGATGTGTGGCTCCAAATTATAATCTATGAATCTCTTTCCCTCTCCTGCTCCTGTTTTCTTTCTCTTATTTACTCTCTTCCCACCTGTCTTGCTTCTGCTCCAAGCTACTTTCAGTCTAATCTCTGGTCCTTTACACAGGCTATTCCTTCTTTAGTTTTGCTTGGCCAAAACCTTGTTGTTTCACTCCCCTCTCTCACATTTTGAGGAAGCTACAAAGTCATTTTCTGTCTATAGTATGTTTCCTTTATTATGTCCTGTTTTCTTATGCCCTATGCTTTTGTTTGCAGCGTTTAGTACTCTTTTATTGTATGCATTGCTGAATGACATTTTATTGTCTCTGCACTCTCACAATGGAAAACTTTTCTGTAAACAGAAGGAACTTTGTTTACCTTTCTTCCTATTTGTTCCTAATGCCTGGGGTAGTTATGATACTGCAAAAGCATTCAAAAAATACAGCAAGTAGATCAACTACATTGAGCTGAGGAGGACTGGCAAGTGGGCCAGTCCACAGAGGTCCTGTTGAGAAGCACAGGACACACTGCTTCTCAGAGCATCTCCAAATGTTTAAACCCTCATTTCTGAAAGACTCCCTAGGATGCTCCCTTGTATGCAAGGCCTCCTATTCATCTGAAGGTGGAGGTAGAGGTGCCCCTAGCTAAAGGAAGTATGCTGGGGGGACCACCTACCTCCACCCATCACACAACACATACACTCTGCATGGTCATGGAGTTGCAGGAGATGGTGAAACAACTGAAGAGAAAGGTGGGTGAAAGTGCCTGTGTGGCTGCTATGGCTCTGGGATCCTGGGACTGATAACAGAGTTAAATCTACAGATGTCCCTAACAGTCTGTATTGCAAAGTACAAGCCCTCTAGATCACTAACCTACCCTGCCATTTACCCTAAAGTAAATGTGCACAAAGCCTGGAGCAGAGAGATTATATTCATTGAACCACAGCTGATTCATATCTTTTAGGCTTGACAACCACTTGTGTTTGTAGATGGATGTGTCTGCATGTATGTGTAAATCTGAGAAGAACAATTTCCCAGAATTACATGTCGATAACTGCCATGTCCTGCTCAGCTCTTGAACTTTCCAGGGTGGGAGGTGGCCAGCAGACGAAGGAGAAACAAAAGAGATAGAAAGCTGAGGTCAGGTGGAGCCCTGTCTCTGGTTGGGAGAAAGGGATCATGAAGGGATCTATTTATATATTTGACAAAATATCACATGACACAGCTTTGCCTAGCAACTGACTGCTCTAGGACTGAAGTAGCTTATATTGCTCCTAGCATTCTTTGTTCTGGGACCTTTCTTGTTTCCCTCCTGCCCCCTCACATGTGACCAATTTCTAGACTCATCCACTCCCTATAGATAACTTCATTATAATCTTTCTAGGGCACAGAAGCAAACCTAGTGCTCTTTTGTCTCTTTTTAGATGACTGGTACCCTGAACTCAGACCCTTATGAATAATGAAAACTTGGAAACTTTGGCTTAGCTTTATAGATAGCTTCCTATCTCACATGGATAATATGATAGAGTATACACCCCTTGGTGCATGCTTTTTGATAAACTGCCTGAATAAGGCAGAAAACATACTCTAATTTTTGCTCTAAAAACTACAAACCATATTCTAGATCTGTACAAGGCATGTGAATACTGTAAGAGGTGTCATAAAATGACTTGAACAAAAGCAATTTGTGGGTATGATGGTCCAAAGGGGTGTGTCCTGGACATGTGCAATGTTTTTCTCCTAAGGAACAACATGTTCATAGTGTCCAATTTTCATAATAAAAAATTCTGAGCTCAAATCTAAAAGCAGTCTTTCTTTCTGGATTTTAAACTTCTAGTTCTTTTTTTTTTTTCTTTCTTTCTTTCTTATGTATTTAGTGCAGGGTCTCGCTATATAGATCAGACTTGTACTGATCCTCCTGTTTTCAGCCTCCCAAGTGCTGCTTGATGAGATTACAGGCATGCGCCACCCACCCAGTCTCAATTGCCAGCTCAGTGTGCCCTGGGGGTGGGGCCAGCATGGCACTGGGATCGAACCCTGGTCCCTGTGTCTGCCTAAGCAGGTGCTTTAATTCACTGAGCTATCTGGCTAGCCCTAATCTTCTATTTCTACTAAGAGAACAAGAAAGCTCTTATTAAATAAATTAATAGTGAAAAGAAGGTTTCCTAGAGATATATCCAACCTGCTTGCAGAGCCAATTACTTTATAATGCAAGGCTTATACATGCACATGGGACCAACTAAATATAATTTTTATTACAACCATCTATTAGGATTAGAAATGTGCTATCCTTAGTCACTGGGACAAAGCGAGAAAGCCAGATATCTACTAATAACCATTCATTCTGTCTTTTACTTATTCATTTACTTATTCAATAAACCTTCTCTGTTTGAGCTTACTCCATCTAAGAATATACAATCTCCATCCTGCTGAAGATGAGTCAGACTGAGGCCTAGGAAATGTTAACTCCTTTTTTGGTCTTAGTTTCCACCCCAAAGTTTCATCAGCCAATAGTCAAGGCTCAAAATCCCACCCCCCACCCCCAATACTGAAGAATTTCCTTAGTGGCTTTGGTGAGCTTCTCTCCTAACTGGCACTAACATATCAGAATTTTTCAAATTTTGGGGATCACCCAATTTACTCTCTATGAACTCTAGGTTTAGAACATCTTTTGTAGCTGTTTACATTGGCTTTTCACTGATGACTTCAGGATTTGTATCTCTAGAACTGACCTTCTCCTGATTCTCAGGATCATATTCAGTTGACTAATAGATTTCTAGGGTAACCAACTTTAACAAAATCTTTTGCATGTGATATATTTGTTATTGAAGAACTCTAATTGGAAAAATGTGTTCCTCCAAGCCAGAATCGCGATTCTTCCTTATCTACTTGTCCTTGTGGAGGCATCCCCAAGCATACTGCATTTGCTCTTCTAACTATTTTTCAGATAAGTCGCTTCTCCCTTCTTCACCCATTACTGCCCTAGTGCAAGGCTCTATAATTTAACACCTGGACTTTCTGTGCATAACTTTGCTTCCATAAAATCTATCACCACAACAGTGGAATAAACTGTAAATTGCCTGACTCTCTTTATAACCGTTCAATAGGTTGCCTGAGTGTGCTAGCTGAGCCCTCTGATAGCTCTGATACTGCTTTTCATGATCCATTCTCCTCCAGGCACTTTAATTCTCTAGCTCATGTTCTTAATTCAGAGTGGTTATTATTTCATGATCACATAGCACTAATCCCTGCATTGCTTGTCACACATGAAAATACTCTCCTCTCCAAGTATTTATTGGCTAACTCCCTTTCCCCATCAAGTCTTAGCTAAGCAGTCTCTTGGGACATCTTTGGCCTTTTAAACTTTCAGCTGACCTAACTATACTCATTGTACCCAGAACACACAAGGATTCAGGGCCCATGGTACCTCATTGCCTACATTAGACTGAGACAGTGATGAAGAGGTTTCTTCACCAAACTGCATGTGCCTCCGAAGCAGGGACTACAGCTCCCTTAGCGTGAAATCTATTTATCCCGAACAGAGCCTGACCCTGACAGTCATTATTTAGTAAATTTATACCAGAAGCCACTTTCTAGGCTGTTGAAACTATTTTACACACACTCTAATCCCATCTCAGTACATGAGTATTAAAAGCGTGTTCTTCCATCCATGTATGACTGAAGAAACTCATTCATCTTTTAGATCTCAGATAATTTGTGACATCTTCAGAGAAACCTTCCCTGACACAGGAAAATCTCATTCAAATCTTTCCATTCAATATTCTCAGAGTATTCATGTGTGTAGCACACAGTACAGCTCATATTTTCTTGGTTATTGATTATTATCTTCTCTGCTTTACTAAGTCAAATGGTTCATGAAGACAAATAATTGTCTTTGCCACTCTTAAAGTCTCTATTTCCAGAAAGCTGTATAATACATAATTGGTATCCAAAAATATTCATTCTTTGGATGAAATCAAATAATTTCATTTTGTCTTCAAATCTGAGATCAACTGTAATTCTCTTTTCTCTACTCAGTTTTAGGAGATCTACTGGGTTATTAGCACCCTGTTCATTTCCTAGACCTATTTACGTTGGGTATTGTTCAGATGGATGGGACAGGAGGAGAGCTTCCTTTGCAGAGATTTGGTAGCTTGGCATAAATTCATCTTTCTAAAACCTATACTACTTTCTAGATTTTCCTGGAAACAAACCAAACAACAAGCTGAAACTTATTTAATACATGGAAGCAGGTCTGGAGTAAGAGTTATGAAACCAATTTAGTGCCTTTTCTCCTGTGTTGTATAACGCACGAGATTTCCTTAGAGGTCCTCTTTTAGCCACTGAACCTAGCAGTTCCAGCTTCTGGACACATAGGAAATGGAAAAATCTGGATATTGGTGTTTTACACCCTGCCCCTTTCCTCTTTCTTTCTTCGTTTCTTTTCTCTGGCTATTCAGATGGCGGCAGATAACATTAAAATATAATTTTTATAATATCACTTTATGGTATTCGTGAATTGATGACAAGCAAGTTAGCTGTGCATCCGATGTTTGGAAGGATTTTCTTTTTTGATACTTCATTATTCGTTGTCATGAAGCTCCACACAGCTCCTAGGTAGAATGCTTGAGGAGCAGGAAAATGTGCACAGGAACACATGTGTGTATGTGCAGTTGAACCAAGTGACATTTGGAATGGACTTGGACCTGTAACTTTCACATTTCCAAAGGGAGGATGTGGGGCTCTTCCTGGGGAACACCTCGGAGTGAGCCCTTTGAACCACAGTTATATTTCAGCACTGTACATTCTTCTCAAAATGTGGCGACTTTGCCACCATTCAATTTTATAGAAGTTTTTAAACAGCTGTTTGTGCAACCACAGAAAGAACAATGCTTCCTGGCTTTAATTATGCCATGTGTTTATATCTGAAGACAAGGGGTTCACAATACTATATGCTTGCCTCTACAATAAATATAATTTGATACTATTTAATAGTGGTGCTATTGATAAGAGGAGTATAATAAAATTTTCATTTTTGATAGGTGTGAGAACATACATGCTATTTATATATAATTGAATTATGTAACCTGTTATAAATAGAAATGTCTTCCTAGAAAGATAAGAGCAAGTAATGAAAGCAAAGTAAATGATATAGTGGAGATTATTGATTGCTCTATCAGTATGGTTTTTCCTTTCTAGGCAATCAGCTGCAGCTGCATGCAAAAATTTATTGTCTTTTGTGGTTAGGTTTGACTGTTGTTTTTAGCTTCATGGTATTATACTAAGATCCCTGACATAGGGTCTTGTGATGTAAAAAGAGGTCTATTGTGGCTCAGTTTGGAGGCTCAGGTCCAAGTTCAGATAGTGCCCTTGGTTTGGGACTCTAGTGAGGGTGTCCCATCATGCTGGGGCATGTGTTGTAGAAGTATTCATATCACAAGCATGTGTCTAGGGGTCAGTGTTGCTCTTTTGAGCGATTGGCCCCACGGATTTAAGGATCTCATAAGGCCCCATAAAGCTACCTCCCAACACTGCTCCCCCTGGGGATTAGCCCTCATATGTAGACTTTTCAGGGGACGTTTACTTGAAGCACACGCAGTCACATAGTCAACTTCTCAGCAGTGGGGAGTGAATAGGACTGACACGTACAACTTGCTTATAGGAAACCCTCATCTCAAACTTCTTCCGGTACGTTCTCTGGTGTGCTCCAGCAGGGCCACACCAGGATCAGCTGTGACCATGTGCAAGAGACTCCTGCACTGAGTTGGAAAAGAACAACAAAGAGCAAGGCAGAACTCCCTAGGCTCTCCTCAAGGCAGGGACCAGCTGGGCTGCAGGGGGAATGTTAACGCACACTGTATTTCAAAAGAGAGGCAGGAACTTCTGTTTCTCCCCTTCCTATCCAAACCGACATGTACGCATCCACTTCCTTATGGGTGACATATGCAAGTACCATCACATTACAGTGACCAATCCATAGCGTTCCTCCTTGTCATCTATATAATTTCTTTCTTTTTTTTTTTTTTTTTTTTTTTTTTTTTTTTGTCTTTTTGAGACAGGGTCTCACTATACAGTTCAGGCTGGCCTTAAGCTCACTTTGTAGGTCAGGCTGGTCTCAAACTCACAACAATCCTCCTGCCTCAGCCTCCTAAGTGCTGGGATTACAGGCCTGTGCCACCACACCCAGCAATATATAATTTTAGGTGAGAGCTTATACACAGAATGTATACTTCTTAATAGCTGGGCAATAAATTCTGTGTGGGTCCCATGTGGAAACTACAAACATCCATATAAATTAAATTCCTAAGTTAAAAATCCAAATAAAAACAAAATCTCACTTTTTCCCTTTGCCTTCCTTCCCTCCCTCCCTCCCTCCCTCCC
>PVKA01014774.1:0-51586 GCA_004027165.1 Ctenomys sociabilis | reverse complement strand
TTCACATGGATGTCGGGACATAAGGAGCAGTGTTTATTTTGCATGAAGTCTTGAAACAGGCTTGCTGGCTCGCAGCTTTGGTGTGTTTTTCCAGGTGGCAGATGCCATTTTGTGTTTTGCATAAACTCGATTTGCTTGCTCTTTGTACTTATTTCCAAGCAAGCCATTGTTCTCTGCTTTCAATAGGACCGAAGAGCTCCTTGGCACTGGGGTGGTGGTGAAGGAATAGTTAGGGGGGTGATCTGCTGAGATGGGGTGAAGAGCTTGGCTGGGGTGGGTGGCGCTGGCTCGGAGTGGGCTCTCCCAGCCCTCCTCTCCACTCCTCTTGTTTCTCTCCGTGGATGACAATAGGTTCTGGGTGTTCTTACTTCAATTATTTTAAGATCCTGCTAATTTTTAATTATGGAGTCCTCTGTGCCTCAGTTTCATCTGAAAAAAAGAGGATTGAAAACTGCACATCTTTGGACTTTGTGAGGATTCCATGAGAGCGCCTATGAGAGATTAGAGCAGGTTTCTAGCATACAGTCAGTGCTCAAGAGAGTGTCACTATGACTGCCATCAGTGGGAGTTTGGGTTTTTCTTTAATTTTACTGACAGTCCTGATCATCATTATGTTCCTTAAGGCTCTTTGGGCACATTTTTGTGCATGGGTCTGTGGTATTGTGGACTAAGCCAGGCTTGTTGTACTGAGCTGTGTTTCTACTTTTTTAAACAAATTTTTATTTATTTAATTAAATTAATTAATTAATTAATTAATTTATTTATTGGTACCAGGGATTGGACTGTGCTTGCCAGGCAAGAGCTTATTCTACTGAGCTATCTTCCTGGCCCCCAAGTTTTACTATTATTATTATTTTTTTTTATTTTGAGACAGATCTCATTCAGCTGCTAAGTTATCCAGCCTGGACTCAAACTTGGGTTTTTCCTTCTTTCCCCTTCCAAGCAGCTAGATCCAGGGTGTCCACCACCCACCTCAACTTCTTCAGGACCGTTTGTTTCATGGAGGCAGAGTAGTAAAATGACAGGTGTTGGAGAACTAGGCTGAAATTCTGGAAGCAACACGTCGTGTCTATCTGCCCACATGTCTATGTGTCTATGGATCTAACTCGGTGACACTCTCATATGCATAGCTGCTGACATACGATGAAGGTATTTTCATACCATGGCTGCTGTGAGCATGGAAATGCAGCTACCTCCTCAATACACTGACCCCATTTCCTTACTTTCCTTCCCCAAATAAGATTGCTGTGCCACACAGTAGGTCTATTTTTGAACTTTTTCAGGAATCTCCATAATGAAAACTAACATTTCTGAGCATATTGATTCAGAACTCAATACAATGGAGATTGTTCAAAAGAAGGGAAACGACTGGGGTCAGAATTAAGGCCTTATTTTCTTTTTTTTTTTTGTCCTCAGTTCAAAATATAAAGCCCCACATGAAGCAAGACACAGGAAAGAAACTGTTATTGTGAGGTTGCCTTTTATGGAGTACTGTGGTATTTGCACATTATAAGACGTTTAAATTTTTACATGTTTTGCAAATGTCTTTTTATTTCTTCTCCCTAAACTAAGAAGGCATAGGAATTGAAAATGAAACAAAGCTCTCTAAATACTAATATTTTGTTACCAAAGAGTCGAAGTTTATCTCAGTCACTTGCCACATTCATCTAGGAATGCTGAGTGCTACACAGAGTGAAGAGAAAATGCCTCCACACTTGAGCCATTGAGCCCCAAAGCCAGTGTGAGACTTAGAAAAAGATCATGAAATTCTTTAGTTATTCTTTGTCGTGGAAGCATTTCACTTGTCCATAAAACTTGAAAGAGAGTTTTGCAGGGTAGAGTAGTCTGGGCTGGAATTTGTTTTCCTGGAGTACTTGAAGTTCTTGACTTCATGGCTTGTGATTGTTTCGCTGAACCCACCTACAATGTTTAAGTGACAGTGGAATACCGTTCTCTGACAAAACTAAACAAAGAAAGAGGATTCAAATGAAGGGACATTTTGTATCTGTATATACAGAATAGTTAGGATAGATATACCAGTACTTTCTCTTAATTCAATGAGAAGAAAGATTTGTACTAATAGTGTTTGGACAGAATACCATGTCTGCATCTTGTACTATGAATAACAAGAAGACAACAACATGCAATGTATTAATTACTGAAACTGTCCTACTAATTGGTTTTGAAACTGTCTCATTGTTATTTGTTTCTCAATAAAATTAATTTAAAAAAACCAACACAGAGTATGAAAAATGGTGTCAGCTTCACAAACACTGTCTTCGTCTCTGTAGATCTGTCTTAATCTCTTTCTGCAACTGCTCATCGCTCACAAAGGTGAGAAACAGATGGAGCTTGAGTCAGAGGAAAAGGTGGAAAACCAAGGACCTCTCTGGCTGTGGACAAGATCATGTGACAGCCACTCCACTTCTCTTGCCCCTGTGGTTAGAAATTGATTAGAGAGCAGAGCATTAGGATTTAATTTTTGTTAGCAGCTATATGGAGGAAAGTTAAATCAAAGAAGAGGCAAAGAGAAAGGGCATGTGAAGGGAGAAAAGAAGAAGCTTGGTGAGGAGGCACATCCCACAAAAGCCTAGCATGAAGGGCCTGAGTTAGATCTCCAGTGATTGAGAGGAGAGAGAACAGGGTAGGGGAGAGATAGAGAGAAAGGGAGGAAGCTGCATCATTTAAGAAAAAGAAGGAACTTTTGTGGCAGCAACAGAGAACTTCATGGTAACATTACAAAGACAGCCAGCTGGCCAGGGAAGGACTAATCGATCCCTCCCTAGGTAGACTTTTTTCTGAGAAGCAACTGCTCAGTCAGGCTCTACCTCACCCTCTGCTCTCTGCACACCGCCACACTAAGCTTGATGCCATCCTTAGCTGTGCAGCCTCAGAGTCCCTGACTCACCAAGCAGATTGCCATCCACCCCAGACTTTTGAGCGAGGAATGAACTTACATGCTAAGCCACTGAGCTTCGGGGCCTTGTGTCTTGGACCCTGAGGCATCACTCACGCTGACTGACACAGGCACTGATGCAGGAAGGAGCTCTAGAAATAGTGGCTTTTGCTCTTTGCCTTTGCCTATCAGGTAAGTGTTTCCTATTATCTTCTTATCCTACTATTATCTTGCCAAAAGCAGTCAACAGCCACCAACTCCTGGCGTTTTTCATCTTCGCTCTCAGGAGTCCCCCGCTTGGCGCCCTGCCCTACAGGGCACTGCTTTGCAATGCGCTTTTCCATTGTGCTGTCTTGGTCTCCAGCCCCGAAGCTGGGACATCTGCTTCTGATGGCCCACACCCTGGCCACAAGGCTGCTGCCCCATATTTTAGGGCTTCAGTATTGTACATAGCATTTAGTAACAAATACAGTCATCAGGTTGGATCAGAATAGAAGCTTGATATGCTGTAACAAGGTACCGCATCTTTTCTCTTGGGACACAGGTAGAAGAAGACTGCAGATGCTACTTGGTGTCTATTTTGATATATGGCATCTGAGGCCAAGTCTTTGCAATCGAATGTATCAAATGTGAACAGGTGAGAGGGGGGAATGTGCACCCCCGTGTGTGTGTATGTGTGTGTGTGTGCTTTTCTTCTTCCATAGTGATCTTAGAGGACATGGGTTCTGTGATCCTTACGTACAACGACAAGGTGGAGGCCACTCAGCCTATATCCTGAGTAAGACGTACCTGCGTTGTGCTCTACAGAACTTGGGGTATGTTTATTATGGAAACATACCTACCTACTCCTGACTAATGTACCCCATAATGTACCCCATTTCAATGAGGAAGGAATTCAATGCAGGGAAGTAGAAGTTATGTAGCATTATTCATAGGGCTAGGCAGTGAAACTCAGGGGAATACAAAATAATAGAATCCCTGTGAAGCCAAGTTGTCACCTATGATCTGGGCTGTAGCCCTGAAAAGGGTGATTTTTAGAACAATGCCCACAGGTTGTGTATGACCTTTGCTTGCCATCGGCCAGGATACACACCTGTTTGCCTGTAGCTATCAACGGTGAAAAATATTATTTTGTCCTTACACTTTCCAGTGATTCCAAGAGTGCGTCTTGAAGACAGATGATATCAAGCGCCCTACTGGCAAGGGAATCTGGGAAATGTAGTTTTCAGGCTTTCAACTTTGCGTGTGGGAGGGGCTTAGCAGGGCAGGGATGGTGCTTACTCCTTTTCAACATAAAGAGGTTTGGCAACATAAAGGGCTTCTTGTCCATCCTGCAGGAAATTGAAGCAGTCATCCTTCCATAGCCCATCTTTTCTTTTAAAGCTCTTTGAAGAGAGATCTTAATCAATTCCTTATCTCTAATGCCAGACAATATCAATAAACTGTATCAAATAGATTTGAGTAGAATGCCAAAAGAATAATAAATGTTAGAAAGCTTGTCTCCACTTGTTTAAGTTAGATTTCAAGATCTGCACTCCATGAAAGCTGATACTTCTCCCCCAAGAACACCCTAGATTCTGTCCCTGCAAAAATGGTTTTCCTCCTCAGCTTGCTCAGGTACATAATTATATATATCAGGTGCATAATTATTGATATCATTGATATCATTATTGATATCAATATATATATATAATTATTGATACCATTGATATCATTATTGATATCTATCTATCTATCTCTATCTCTATCTCTATCTCTATCTCTATATCTATCTATCTATCTATCTATCTATCTATCTATCTATCTATCTATCTATCTATATGTATTGCATTATTAAGTTGATACCTTATATAGAGTCTGTATATATTTTATTCCTGTGGTTCAAACAGAGCTTTTGATCTGTCTGGGGGTTGGGCGTTTGTGAGCTCTTCCTATTGGGGCAGAATGAAGAGTGCCCTAAGTCAAGGATGTGGGGTGTGAATTTCTGCAGCAAGCAAAGTCCATGTGAATGGGCACAGTGAACAGTCAGGAAGGGAGGATCAGGCCTGGTTTAATTTTGTCTGAATAAACACAAAGATTAAATATATCCTCTTGAAATTTATTTTCCTCACCAAGAAATAAAAAGGGCAAAGCTGTTGTGCCTGTGATAAGAATGATGTCCATGTGACTCATACTTATTTACAACCATCAGAGAAGTGGACGATGCAGCTGGTGCCACAGTGAGTCTCTTCCTCATCACGGGGTGGCTACCATGTCCCACTGAGGGGCGTCGCGTGCACAGCAGCACGGCTCCAGGGTGGCGTCATGGCTGGCAGTGTCCGGCCCAGGCCTCTCTTTTCTGTCCCCACCCGCCTATCCCCCCACCCTGAGCTCTGGCCCTGTTGTGTTATAACATGACCAGGATCAAAGTCTCTGACAGAAATAGAAGAAGAGAGAGAGCGGTTAGAGTGTCAAGCTCTACCAGGTCTGCTTCCCTTGGCTACTCAGGAGCCTCGCTGGTTAATACATTTTCTTCCACTTTGTACCTAGAATCGTGGCTGAAACACAATCATGAGTTTACTTTGTGTAAAGGGAAGTAGGGCGTTGAGCAATCGGCTAATGAACACCATCAAGACGGTCAGTGAATTTGGAAAATTCCACTTTCAAAATAATGACTTTCTCTGTTCTGTAGCAGATTTCCTCTTGGCTTTAATTATCCACAGAGTTGTCCAATTTTTTGATAGTCTTTACTATTGTTGATATCACCTAAGTAGTTTAATTCATTTCATTGGGTTTATTTGGTAGCTTTTATTTAAAATGGCTCCTTTCCACAATCTATTTACTTAACACACACTGGTATGACGATGTGGCATTATTGTTAAAATTATTCTAAATCTGTTGATATGATAAAGAATGTATTATTATCACTGCTGTTTTTTGTTATTGTTTGTTTGTTTGTTTTCAGAACCAGGGATTGAACTCAGGTACTTGTGCTTGCTAGGGAAGTGTTTATTCTACTGAGCCATCTCCCAGGCCCTCACTGCTGGTCCTTAAGGTTGGTGGCTCAGCTCTTGTGTGGTCTTTCCTATGGGTGCTGCCATCTAAAAGGTTTCTTCACTCATGTTGGCCCTGGGCTATTCGAGAATCTCTCTCTCTCTCTCTCTCTCTCTCTCTCTCTCTCTCTCTCTCTCCCCCTCTTCCCTGCTCCACTCCCTTGCCCCCTGCCTTCCTCCAAATACACATGGTTTGCTCGGCTTCTGTGGATATTGTGGACTGTCTGCTATTCAGATTTCTTGCTCTGTGACTGGCATCCTGAAAACGTTCTAGGAGATGCTGGGGAAGCTGCAGCAATTCTGAAGGTCAGCTTTGGTGGTTACACAGACTGCATCCTCCATCTTGCATTTACCCAGATGGTCACTGATGAGCACCAGCAGCTGGAAAAACAGACTCTCTACCCAGAGGGCAACAGGTTTGTGCTTTGGAGGAACAAAATGATGCAGTCATCTTAGTGAGAGGCCACTACAAGTACTGCCATGTGGCAGGTGCTACGCAGGGTGCGAGGGGTTGGGGCCATGTCAAGACCACAGTAGGGCCCATGTGGCCCTCATTTAGCCTGAGGGGGACAGGGCAGTACTCGCAATCTGGTGCTACACAGTATCAGCACCAAGTCTACTGGAAGAAAATGCCAGCTCTTCTGGTCATTTGAGATTTATCCATACTGACTTTCTTAGTAACCAGACTAAATGAAGTTTGTGGGTATCTGTTCCATATTATGAGAACCATATTGGCTTGAAATACATTAAAGTATTTTAGAAGTGTGTTCTTTAAAATCTAGTCTGGGTAACATTGGGGCACTAAAGTTTTGAGAAAAATGTCAGGTTCCTGTTGGCACGGTGGCTTAAGTTAGCTTCGTAGCTTACTGTAGGGATTAAATAAAAAGCTGAAAAGTCAGATTCTTCTCTTGTTCAGAGTGCTTCCCATGTGTTATGGGGTAACCTGTGACAGTCTCAAAGCAAGGGCCTGAGTCCATACAGGCAAGACAGGACTGTTTCCCTCTTGGGGATTATGATTTGGAAAGAAGTAATCAGTAGTTTGCCACAGGTGTCTTCTCCTTCGTGCCAGTAGAGGAAGGATCTGGGTTTGCTAAGTAAAAGGAGATTTGAGGACAGGAACGCTAGCAGAAGTGGTGCTCAGCAAGTCTCAGGCCTTATCAGTTCTGGCATTGCTTTTGTCCATTCTGTGATATGACTGCGAGGGGCTGGGGGCCGGCTCGTGATGACACAAGAGATACCTTGACATTTCAGAAACAAAGGTCAGCAGCTGAACCGGTGCAAGAGCAGGCCGGATTCTGGGGCACGCAACGAGTCCCCACCGCCACGCCAGCCTTACGTGGCTGCCACTCACATAGTGGATGCCTTACAGAGCACAAAAAGGAGTTGTGGGGGTATTGAAGTCACACAACAGGAATGACAGCACTCTTTGCTTTACTTCTCTGGTTATTTCAAGCGAACTGAAATTATACATGTTTCCTTTCATTTCATTAATGTGAAGTTTTTGACTCATACTGTATCAACATGGGTCCTGTGCCTGTACTGTCAATCTTGCGTCTCAGTGTGATTTGCTAGATTAAACTTCCTTCCATTTTTCACGCTGGTTTATTTATCTGAAATGTCTGGCCATACTTTTGGTAGAAATTCATGGTAATTTGACTTTAATTGTATTCAGCTCTTCATCCTTAGCACAAACCTAGTTGACACATTATTTGGTACCTGGAAATATACACCTTTGTAATTTTTCATGGACCTTGAATTTGCCCAGCCAGATAGGAAAGTGAACATCGGGAGCACATATGTATAGCATGAGTGCACCGCAGGAGCAGTGTGCAATCTATCTTCAGGGCACAATTGTCAATAATTGACCTTTCCTCTGCCCTTTTCTCTTGTTTTAATAGGTTAAGCAGATGGTTTTGCTGTTGAAAATTTGCAGTTGGTGAATTGGAGCAATGCATACGTCTAATGTAAGAAAAATTAAAAGTCTCAAATTTATATTCACAAGAATGATAGTAATCTAGATTGCTGCTCTGCACATCCTCTGGGAAAATTCTTTTCCTACATTCATGATAACAACATACACACTTGAGCTATGCAAACACTTGTGACTGATTATTTAAGGGGCAAAAATGAACACTTTTCTTGAATTACAGAACTCTTCATCTAAGTACTGAACTTAAGGCTCCGAAGCCCTCACCTCTGCACTGGCCTTGTGGGAGGCCCTTCAGATCTGTTTTTGTTGTCTGTGAAGGAGTCCCAGGGTCACAGAGGACTCGGATCTCCTTTTCTGTAGCACCCACCTGTACCCACTTCTCTTCCAACTCCAACGAACATATGATGTGAGTAAAAATTTAAGGTTGTCATCAAAAATTTTGTAGCCTGTGTCACACTGCTGTTCTTTCTGCTGTCCTTAAACCCTTTTATTTACAAAGCATGTGGCTGCCCCTGTATGTTCCATTTGAGAGAGCCTTCCTAATTTGTCCAAGATCAGGGCCGTCAGGAAACCTTTTCAACCCTTCAGATACCATGAATTATTTTGACATTCCTGATATTAACACAAAATAAGGCTTTCTTCTTGTAATTAGGCATATGCTTAAAATGCAAATACTGCTTGAAGCATTAATATAATGATAGGTCCTCACTCACCCAGGCTGGTAATGGCTAGTGGCAGATCTCTTCCAGAAAACAGGTTTTGATTAGGACAAAGTAGTGACTGAGTTCTGGAAAATGACAGATCACCATAAGAGGGATTTCCACACCCCGCAGTGAATTCAAAGTGATTTACTACTGTGCAGTAAGCCTTCTATTTACCTCATCTTGAATTATGAATTTGGGATGCATATGTTCTTTCTTATTGACACATAGTAATTCTACATACTTAAAAGAGATCATGGGACATTTTCATCCATGTACACAGGTAATATGCAAGTGAGAGTAGGTGCCTATATTGTTGGTATGTATAATAGAGTAATACATATATGAGTTGTAAGTGAAAACACACAGGTTGGATACATTCAAGCGTTTTTTGGTAGAGGCATGTGATCTTAAAGTTCGGAAATCATGGAGTAGATGTGGCTAAGGTCTTCAGGATGCTAAGGGGAGAAATGGCCACAGAACAAGTGTTCTGGTTCTGCTTACTGCTGGCTCCAGCTCTTTGGTCAACAGGGAGCTCACCAACTCTCAGTCTGATGCCAGAACAGTTGCTTTTAAGATGTCAAGAAGTTGCTCAATGTTCGGATGTTGACCAAAGAAAGTAGATGTTGATCATGCTTTTTTTTTCCCATTTTGTTTTCTCAAGGGTCTGATGGCAAAAAAAGTTTTGAGGGAGTTGACTGTTCGTGCGAGATGACTGGTTGACTAAAGAAGACCAAAGTTTTTTTTATCTGCAGAACAAATAAAGCCTGGCCAAAGGTAACTGAAGCGAATGTCTCCCACCTTGTCCGTTTTGCATGTCTAAGGGGGGTGTTTGTGCTGTCAGTTGCACAAGAGAGGCTCCAATCTATGCATGTCAAGTGAAGAGAGGGTGCATTTTAGAGTATTACTATTAAAAATAGTCACTGGCCTTTATTCTTAGCTCCACAGGCAATTGATGGTGGGACTTAGATAAAAATCAGTTAAAATTTTGAACAATTTGTTGATGAGCTATTGCTAAATGGACAGCACCTGGGTAGTTGAATTACATTTTTTTCTCTTTCTTCAAAGATAGATACAACTGAGATCCGTGGAATGCTAAGCTACTTGTACGCAGGCATTGTTGATCTGTGTACTTGCTGGTGGCTAATGACTACAGAGATGACTGGATTGTCCTTAGGATTGTTCCATGAGAATGACTGGCATATGTTAAGAATGGACAGTCATCCAGAAGATGCAAATCAGCGTGAGGAGCTCAATTTGTGTTTTAGAAGACAGTTTTCTGTACATAAATCCTGATGGAAAAATGGGATATGGCTGAGGAAGGCACCCATCATTTGGAAACCCCAGAGATATGCCTAGTCATTTCCTTTATTTTGGCTACTGTTTCTGTTGGAACTTAAGGAGCTCAAATTCAAAGACAAAGGGATTTTTTTTTTCTGTGGTGCAGTCATGCAATACGATAATGAATGAAGCAGCAGTCAATTATGGGCAGAATCTAAGTAAGCTAAATAGGTGAATGAATCCTGGTCTTTAAACCAGATTGTGGAGAGTTTTATACATGTTTTCTAAGGATGCTTATCATCAAAGAATTATTTCTCAAGAAAATATTTAAGAATGGGTTAATACAGTAAGAACAGATTTTCTGCTTAAATGTTGATGAAAAAATTCCAATGGGACATTGAAGTTGACTTGGGAAATCTGATGAAAATAACCCTTGCCCATGGGAATATGTGTAGACATGCTAGTAACAACTGAAACTAGCTAAGGCCCAGGTTTTCTGGCCAATCCCAACATTTATTACTAAACTGATTTAAAATTTTAAAGAAACACTTTTCTACTATGGAAAGGACAAGTTTCAGTTTCTAAGGCCAAACCCTGGTCTGACCTATGGTTTGGAATTTCACTTGTGACCAACTATTCAAGTGGAAAAACTCATTAGAATAAAAACATAGGTTAGTCATTTGGAAGAACTTCTATACAGACTGGCATTCTGGCCAAGTTGTTAATAGGGCTGGACTCTGCCAAAGCCCAAGGTAGACAACCATCTTCCTGACTTCATGAATTTGTAGTTTTTGGTGAAAAGTATAATAATCTCTGGAGAGAGATTATTATTCTATGAAGCCTTAAGATTGAATCAGGTACCCAGTCATGGCCGAGGACATTGTACGTGGGAACCACCTTGCTCTGCCTTTAAAAGCAGCTCCTTTTGGTGGAACCACGGTGGGTGACCGTGGGAAGGTGTGGATGTTGAAAGAGAAGCAGAAAGAAAAATAATGGAATAGTTTGTGATTCACGATGGGCTTGGAAATCAAAAGAACGTTTAGATTAGTCAATCACTAGAATCAGAAATGGCAGTCATGTGCCCAGCATTATGAAGGCATTTTGTGAAGAGGTCAGCAGTGTGGAGTCAGAGAGAGAGACATACACAGGAGAGACGTGAGAGACAGGGCCTCTGCCTCACACACGCAGCCACAGCCTCACAGGCCTGGTTTTCCAATCTGGCTCTCAGCTTGATGAGGCTGTTTATTCAGCTACAGTATCAGACATTCCCTTTTCCTGCCTGAAGAAGTCCCCTTTGAAGAGTTGCTCTGCTGGGGAGCAGTTTCCCCTTGGACAGGCTACTCCTGTTTGCAGTCTGAAAGGAAAAGAACTGGAAATGCCACAAGAATGTTCTTTAAAGTGATATTCCAGCGCCACGTGAGGGGAGGATGGAATAGCTGTGAGAGATGTATTTCCTGGTTGAGCTACTTTTTTCCCCCACTCAAGAGAATTTAGCAGTGAACAAAGGTGTCACATGAGTGGGGTTAGGGTCAGATGTTCATAGGTGCCTCCAGGTCTGCGTGGGGAAGGTCGGGGCTGGGGTGGGGGAGCTCCAGGGTCAGATGGCGGCACATGGGGCCCCTGTAGGCCTAAAGAGGGCCAGAGATAACAGAGCGAGCCTAGCAACCCAGCCTGTAGTCTATCTGCAAAGGACTTGGTGAGGCACTTATCAGACGACCATCCTCTACTTCCAAAGCCAAACGATAAATGAAATGCTCTCTAGAGAATGGGTGGAAGAGGCTCAGAATCCAGTTGGATCATTCAGAGGGGGGGAATTTTACTTTGGTGTTTCGTATAATTGTGTGAATATCAGGGATATACTTTCTTTTTTTCTTTTTCCAAAAATGGTGCTCATGTCGGCTGTGTGATGTCGCCAGGGAGGATGCTAGTAGCCTGAATTCTCGCCTTTGGGAAAGGACATGACCAGAGCAAGAGCGCTGGTTTCCCAGCTCATTACTGAAGGGGCAGAACGGCAAGCCAGGCCTCTCGACACTTAGACCAGGTCTCTTTGCTTTGTGTTCTTGGGACCTGTATAAAGTGCCAGTGGGAGTCTCAGGGAAAAAAAGGGAAGGTGACATTTGCTATCTCCTCCCAGGCATGTAGAAAGCCACTGTGACTTTGAAGCCACCGCTTTGCTGTGCCCAATGCTCTCTTGGGGACTGGCCTTGGGGAGGAGGTTCAAAGGGAAACCTTCAGAGGGTAAGTCGCACATTCTAGTCACTGTGGCTGCCCATGCCCGGGGCTGGTTTGTTCAGTCCTTACCTGGGATGCATGAAACAGGAGTCCTCCAGAATGAAAAGCATACTTTGTTCCATTTTGGAGACGAGCCCTGTGAGTCAGAGATGCTACTTCTCTGGGGGAGATCTGATTTTCCAGGAGCAGGGACAGGATCCACAGTCTCTCCCTGATTCCTTGCAGTGGCCTCTGTGGCTGTCCTCAGCTCTCAGAGCCCAGCCAGGAGATGCAGGATGAAGGGAACAAAGGACCCAAGAGCACAGCCGGGAGGACATGGCCAGGACTCTCTTCTGGGGCATACGGAACCTTTTCTCATGGGGAGACCAGCAGCGGTGTCCCTTGTAGGTGGCTGTGCCGACTTCCGTGCTCAGAGCCTGTATCTTTCTGGAGGTCTGCCATCTCTCTCCATAGAACTGAAGTTGCTCAGCATTTGAGTCATATCTCATAATTATTTGTATCCTCTAAGGCTTCCTAGTGGTTAGAATATCTGATGGATGAGCAAGAATCTGTTTCTGGCCATCCTTATCCACGTGTCTCTCAGCCTGTAGCTGGAATCAGAATCAGCTGGGAGAAAAGACACACACACACTCTGAAAGAGGTCCCAGGATGACTCTCACATGTAACAAAGCCGGAGCACTACTGTTTTATCCCCTCTACTCTGACTTTGAAAACTCTTTGTGACTTTGGAACACTCCATAAGCATAAACCCCATTGCAGGTTTAGGTAGGGTTTTAGGATTTACAAAATTTTGTTCACATTTTTGTCTAATTTACTCCTAGTGCAATGGGGCTAATTAAAACAGGCAGCAGGTGCAGGTGTTTGCCCCACCCTTGTTCAGGGCCAGAGGCAATGGAGTGCTGGTCTTTGCACACACAGTCCTCTTCCACGTCTCCTGGGTCCAGGGATGGAGTGCCCTCCATCTCACCCTGAGCTCCACACATTTGTCAGGTGTAGCTGCCCTTTGGGTGGCTGTCCACAGGGCCGGGGACAGTTGTCATGACTTACCCAGTCGTTCCTGATGAAGCCCACAGCAAAATAAGTGGCTAAGGCTACTCATGAGGTATCCATTGGTCATATTAGAAACAATCATGAGAACAGCACCTGTACTTGTTACCAAACTGTAAAGCATGACAGGGAAGTGGTGACCATTTATTCAAAAGAGGAAAGCACTTGTTTGGCGACCTGTGACTTAAGCTGTGTGTTCCAGACTTGTCTTCTTATCTCATCTTACCTAGAACAATGGGAAAGGGGTGGGAAATGGGCTGAAACTGGGACTCCCAGGGATGGCAAGGTCAGCTCTGTCGGGGCTACTTGCTTTAGACTTTGCTGAGGTTTGCAGCCAGAGCCAGAGGAGACTCTGAGTGAGTAGCTCCAGCACGTGGGGCATGGAACAGGTGAGCAGTTTGTATGCTATATAATTCAGGTCATCACATGTGGTGTCCAAGGGAACAGGAAGCCAAGCTCTCTGCAACTCAGTGGTGGTTGCCTGAGTGTTCTAAACAACACTTTCTGGATGGCTGTGTATTTTTTTTTTTTTTTTTTTTTTGATGAGTTGGAAAGAGTTGACAGCCACCAGAAAGTGAGACTTGTCAATCAGGGAGAAGGTAGGCCTGCACCTCCTGCTGGTACCCAGATCTCTCTCACTTAGCTGAGAAGGGACCCCTTCTTTAATGACGGAGTAACAGATGATTGATATGGCTGTACCCTGATTAGAAAAGGTTTCATTTTACTTGTGCATGGTACATGGAATTAGTTAAGGGTTGCACAGGAAAAGAAGTGAAGGACTATTGTTCCCATTAAATTATAATGACAGCCTTCCTAACCACTGTGTATTTATTATGTAAGAAAAGAAAATGTCTGGTAAAATTCTGTATAGGTTAATAACACCTTCATAATATACTTCTTCTTTTCTATTGACTTGAATAGCCCTCCTACTGACTTTTAATGGATTATTAGAGTTAATTACATCAATTGCAATATAATTGATTCTTAAATACTATGTAGAAACCTCATACAATTATGGAAAAACAAAAGTTATCTAGACATCTCAAATCAAAAAAGATTTGGAATTCCTGCACATTTAATTTCTGATAATCACTAGTCAGTTTGGACACTAAGATTGCATGGTGTCTTGTTTTCTCTTTGCTAGGTTTTGACAGAATTGATAGTTTTACAACATTTAACTCAATATGCATGGAAATATAAGATTAAAGCTGTGAGTGCAAATTTTTTTCTAAAAAAACATCCCTTCATGGCTTAAAAGTTGAAATGTGTTACCTGCCTAACGTTGACAGAAACAAACTCAAGGGAAAATCAAAAGTGAATTTGATGTTGAGTTTTAGAAGCCTCTTCTCCACAGGCACAGATTCCTGTGGGTCTTCAGGTTTGTTACCTGAGGGCTTTAAAATATAGCACAGGGATGAATCACCCAAAGGGGCCAGGTAGCATCTCCCATTTTAGTATCTGGACACAGTCTGTATGTTCTAAGGACACCATCAGGTGATAGGGGCAACATCATTAACTTCTGGTATTTGCTGTCATCCAGATCAAAAGAAATCCATAAGAGAGTGGGGGGAATGCAAGCTTTCCAATTTTAACTGATTTTGAGAAT
Organism: Ctenomys sociabilis; assembly: GCA_004027165.1. Taxonomy (NCBI): domain Eukaryota; kingdom Metazoa; phylum Chordata; class Mammalia; order Rodentia; family Ctenomyidae; genus Ctenomys; species Ctenomys sociabilis. The sequence goes on along the minus strand of PVKA01014774.1, from coordinate 36,861 downwards.
GAGCTTGTGGGTGTTCATAGTTGTAAATGTGCACTTTCTAAGGCATTCTTATGCCTCTCAGGCAAAGATTTCTGGATCATTCTGAATTGGTCAGCTCACCACTGGCCACTGAGCTTGATGCATGATTGCTTCCCTGCTTGGGCCTCCTTTCTCTTCTGAAAAGTGGGCAAATGGGAGGGCAGGAGACAGCAGGGAAACGGTACTTCCTGAACCATGAACTCCTGACCTTGCACTCTGGAGATGCCGTCTATAGTAACTCATACCAACATGTGTATAGCCATGTGCCTTCCGGGTGAATAAGTTTGTCTTCTCTTCCTACCTGTGGTATACGTTTCCTACCACAAGGCCCATGCTGCACACAGCTCTGTATTCCACAACATCCATTAAAGTTTCTTTGCATGGAATAGGGTACTAATTACTTGACTAAGTAGTCAGTCAAAAGGAACTGTTGCCATTTCTTTCCTGAAGTTTTGATGGGATATACTAATTACAATATTTTCCATGTACTGTAATGGCTTTGTTTTTTAAATCATTTTACATCATTTTATTTTTGAAACCCAAAGTGAGCTTTAAAATCAGGTAAATTTAAGAAGTAAACATTCACTGTGTTTCTCCACAACCTGTAACACAACCCCATTTGCAATGAGATTTTTAATGGAACTGAAGCAGCCTCTTCCCAGGCTCATTTGAGAGGGAAAAGCATGACAATAGTCATGAAAAGTAAATCAAAAATTTTGTATGAGTGGGAACATGTCCTACTAGTTATCAAAACAATGAATTCATCTTAAGTCATTTAATACACAAAGTGTAGTGACAAAACAGCCAAGAGAGATTAGAGTCCCCCAGGAAACCCAGAAGCACCGAGGGATGTTACAGATTCAGATACTTCAACTCTGGGCCTGAACAGTAAGTAGCATAGAGAGAAGCATCTGCCATTTTGAATTCATACCACACACAAGTAATTTCAGAGTGAATAAAGCTCTACAATAAGGATGAAATCTGTACAAGCATTTCAAAAAATATGAATCGATCGCTTAAAAAATTATCTTTGTTTAATAGGTCTTTTAAAACAGAATGGGAAAACCCAGAGGCCATTACCAAAAACTATCACTTCACTAAAACAATTATCAAAAAGTTAAGGGAGAAGTGACAGGTTAGGACAAAACATTGGACTTATATGTGACAGAAAAAAAAAAAAAAAAAGAGTTACTATTATCCAAAGGGTGATTAAAGTTTATGAGAAAAATATAACCAACTTGCTTGAAAAGGTGAGCAAAAGACATGAAATTAGCAGGTTTAGAGGAAATGAAGATAACTAAGAAACAGTTGAAAAATATGCTCAGTGTTGTTCATTCACAAAGACATGTAAAATAAAGGAACATAAGTTGTCATTTTCTACACATCAAGTGGGGAAAAAGATTACAGAACTTGGATACTGAAAGGGCATTTTGTGTAGACATCAAAAACAGACGCCACTAACATGCTGTCAGGCAGAAGAAACAAGCTGTAGAAGATAGTGCACTATATTATGTTATTTACATAATAATTTTCAGAGCAGGGCAGATAGTTCAGTAATGTAAGTACCTGCCTGGCAAATGCAAAGACCTTGGTTTGATTCCAGATCCTGCTAAACAAATGACAGGCTTAAAGAATATACACATATAAGATGTATTATAGTAATAATATATTCATTATAAATATATGATCTAGGTAGCATTACTTGGAATAGTACTCCAATGGGTAGAAGAATACTTCTGTTCTTTTGATTACTTTTGGCTGGTAGACAGTTTTTTAAAAATTGTGCTTCATTTAACATTCAATCTGAATAACTGATCTTTAGGAGGTAGTTATAAGTAGTTCAGCAGATTTGGCTCAATCAATTATAAAAATTTAATGCAGCATTTATTTGAGCAGTCACTTCTGATCAAATTCTTCAATGAATCTTATTAGGTTGGGTGAACCACATAAGGTTCTGGGCTTTCCCTGGTGATTGATGGTGTCTTGTGAGGGTCTGTTTGATCGTTAGAATCCTGAGGTTTGCACCGGGGCTGTCCCAGAGCTGCCTCACTTGCCCATGACACCCCCAGGTGCCCCCACATGCCCCCAACACTCCACGGGTTGGTAAGTTACAGCATCCCAGCCAGCAGTGAGGTTACACAAGTCAGTGTAAACACAGTCTCATGATTAATTTGAACCTGCTTCTAAATGGTTTGTTAGCAAGTAGCTTGCAAGTCAGAGCTTTGCTCACGTGGATCTTTAAGGAAAGCTTTCCCCATCTCAATGACTTCCTGTTCATGGGAAAATGAGAGGAAATGAGCCCCGACCAGGAGGATGGGCCCACCCTTTTCCAGTCGTGTGGCTGATTTGTCAGGTGTAATGTTGGCACCTGGTGGCTTGTGTTGGCTTCCTGCCTCCCCATGCTGGGGAAATATCCAAATACTTGCAATAGGCGGTAGAAGACTTCAAAGCCATTTGTAAGAGAAAAGGATATTGTCATTAAATAACTTAATGGTGAATACTCCCAATCATTAGTGATGTCAAGATAAAAGGAAAATTTTAAAAACACATTATCTAGAGTTTTCTCTGATGTATCATATGACCTGTTAAAACAAAGAAATGTACATTGGTTTATTTAGTAATACTGTATATTCAAGGATATATTATATATTTATTGAAGGTTCAGTTTCCTTATTTTTATGAGATCAGCAAAGGTAAAAATTGTTTATGTGAAGATTGTGAATTATTTCCTTAATTCTTCTTGCTCATACGTTCGATAGGTATTCTCTCCGCATCCACTGATGGAGCTGCTTCACTTGACTCCGAGGGAGAACTGTAGCAATACTGAGTGGACCTGATAAATTCAAAAGGGCAATATGGGTTTTCACAATTCATTAGGAATTTTGGATGGGCACAGCTGGTTCACTTTCATGCCTCTCAATTTTCAGCACGAAATAATTGCTGCCTTTTGAACAATGATACAGTTAATTGTTCTGCAATTTAAGGTAAATCTGTCATGAATTGGGATTAACCAAACTATAATCAGTGGCCATTAAAGCATAATAAATTCCACATAGTAATGAAACTTCTTTAACTTTTTGCAATTAACTTAAGCTATATTGGCTTAGTGTGTTCAAAATTCTCAGAGCCCCCACAGCATTCAGGGCCATGAGAAGCAGGACTGACTGACATGTGGTATATAATTCATGTTGTCATCACCTGTGAAACTTCATCAGTTATTTCTGCCAAATGAGCAACATGTCTTTATTGATATTATATTGACCCAATATGGTATCAGAAAGATTTTATTCACCTGAATAACTTCTATTAAAGGGCGTATCACTGGATCTGCTCCTTCACAGGCTAACGTCCACAGAGGAAGTGCAAATGCGTGTTACATAAAAGTTGCAGCCCAAATAGCTGATTGCAAAGTGACTCCAGCCTTCCGCACCCTTACAATCTCATACAATCTACTTGGATGGCGACTGTGGAAACAAAGGAGGGATTAGAAATAATATGTTGTATGACAGGTACTGTAAGTGCAGGAGAGTTGAGAAACGGAGATTAGCATGGATGGAAATGACCCTTGAGGAAGAGATTAGCTAGCTGAATGTTAAGCATGAATGGTATTTGGACAGCCACAAAGGGAGCTTGTGGACATGCTGAGTATGTGGGAACCTGGCATGAGTGCAGGGTGAGCAGGGCTTTTGGGGTGCTCCTGGGGACTCCAGGGCTGGCCTCAGTTTCCCATGGGCAGATGGGCCAAGGGGCAGGGCTGTAGGAGGTCTCAGGTTCAATGGGGGAATTTAGGCTCCTGAAGGGTGAGGGAAGATGGGGTGATATTGTCCTTGCAGTGACGGTGACATCAGAGAGGGGCTGTGCTGGTGGCAGGGAGGCCTGCTGGGGGAGGTCTTCTGGGAGCCAAGTGATGGTGGCAGTGGAGATGAGAAATAAATCCAGGAGAGATTTTGAAGGGAGGAAGAGTAGGACTCAGTGGAATTGGCTATAGAGGCCAAAGCAGGCCAGGAAAAGCCCCGAATTTCTGTGCTGGAAGGCGGGGCAGCTGCCAACAGCACTCTCTCCCAATGGAGGCGAACAATAAAGAGGAGTTCCGGTCTTGGAAAAGCTGACTCTGGGATCACATAGTGGCTGAATGGAACCAGCTCGTGGACAAGCGAGTAGCAAGAGCAGCGAGCAGCCACGGAGAAGGCTGAGAGGCAGCTGCCCTCGCTCAGCACCCAAGAGCCCGAGCTGCGCACCTGCACGGCAGCGCTGCCGGGCATCCGCTCACACCCAGCCCCAGCCCCAGCAGTCCGCAGCCCTTCTCCTGGGCCGGCCACCCCTGCTCTTCTCTCCTTCTGACTGAGTTCTTGCTGTTTTCTCTGCCCAAAGCTCGCTCTCCCTCTTGATTCCTAGTCATTCACATCTCTCCACGTGGTCTGAGCAGCATGAGTCATTCTCCATCATAAAAATGGCTTCCACGCCCTTTGGTCCACTTCCTGCCCTGTCTCTTTAGTTTCAGAAGCACTGACAGGTGGCACCGCTGTCGCAGGCACTGCAGTGTGTCTAACTAGGTCCAATGTAGATGCCTTCCTTGGTTGGGCGACAAAGCTACAAATGTCCCAGAGTGAGGATACAATCTCCCCTCGCATCAGTTAGGAGCGCTGCTATTTCATGGCTCAGAACACAGGCTCGGAGCAGTCACAGCGCAGTGGCTTCACTAGGCAGGCGGTCGCACATGAGAAGCATGGAAGCCACTGATGGGAGGGCAGAGGCCAGGCCCCCCTGGCCTTGCCATCAAGCCCCCCTGCCTGAGGGCTTCAGAAGCTCAATCAACCCGCTTTTACCCGCTTCCCAGGAAGTTTCAGCCACAAGCCTCATGGTTGTTTCTTGGGTCCCACAAAGTGACAGGGCCCTGTCTATCTGCATGAAATGCTACAAATGTCCTAGTGGGACATGTTGCTCTCCCCACTAAATCTGTGCTACTTTCTAGCAAAGAGATGAACTAATGGTGACTTTTAGGAAACTAGTTGTCTCTGCTTTCTGCTCTCTGTCTGCCTGTCTGTCTCTGTGAGTATATATCCACACATTAACACATGTGTACATATATAATACACACAAACTACACAATTATCCCTCTGGGAATTCCCCTCCCATGGGCACATCCCTCTAGGATGGCCAAGTCTTGCATAGAAAACTGTTGTGCATTATTTGCATCTAACCTAGGTATCTGTAGTAGTTGATACATTTGGTCAACACAAGAAATTTAGAAGTTTAACTAAGAGACTCAGCAGGGGGCCAGGGTCCTTGCTTCGTAAACATCCCCATCCTGTGCAAGAGGAGGGCACTGGGATGGTGTGAATCCAGCTCCCTCCCTGGGGTGGCCGGGGAGCCTGCTCACAATACAAGGAGCGTGCTTCCCCCCTTGGGCTCAGCACGATCTGCTCTTTCCTGCCACCTTGAACTGTTGCCCCTGTGCTGTGCCCCTCTGCCTTGGAGCCGGCTGATTATGGACTAAACCTCCACACACCATGAGCTAAGTACATTTTTTCTTTCTTAATTTTTGTATGCCCAGTATCTTGTCTTGGCAATGAGAAATGGAACCAGTTCTGGATGACTTACAATAACAAAACATAAGTATTTCTTATCATGTATCATTTATAGAATAGTGACAAAAAGTAGCTACACACATTCATTATACATTCTTCAAGTATTTCAACCCATGGTTGGTAGAATTTTGATTTTTGTCCAGATTATACACACACACACACACACACACACACACATATATGTATATATATATATATATATATATATATATATATATATACATACATATATACATATATATATATATAGAGAGAGAGAGAGAGACAGACAGAGAGACAGAGAGACAGAGAGACATAGATATAGATATAGGTAGAGATAGAGATAGATTAGATATAGGTAGATAGATAGAAAGATACAATTACAGGTACAGATATATAGAGATATCAGATAATCAGATTATGCTGTATCTGTATGTACTTCCTTATACAGACATATAGGAATTCTGTATCTTTATCTGATCCGTAACGTATGTATGTATACACACATGAGCAACACACTGCTCAAACCAAGCCAACTTAAATAAGGATTGCAACAGATTATTAGCCATCGTATTAATTACCATGACTATTATGGTCATTAGTGGAGATTTTTTACAGAAATAACTACTGCTACTGTGTGTGTAAAATTAAGCCACGTTTCTCTACGGTTATAGCAGCTTTTTATCCCATTGTCTAAAGTCACTGTTGCTGCTAATAGGAATCTCTGGAAATGTCTACTCCTTCGGTTTTCTTAAAAGTTAGAGCACTGAGTGGGGAGCTGGGATTTAGCTCCACGTTGCTCCTGTTCACCTCTGTGATTTAACCAGTGATCTTCAAATGGTGCTTGTGACACACATTTGTGGCTCAGCCTCAGTGCCAGGGCAGAGGAGCAGGAAATCCAGGGAGAAGGCGTGGGGCTCGCTGTCCTAAGTCCCCACGTTCTTAGCCACTGAGGGATCTCACGGGAGCTGTGGAAGCAGCCTGAACACTGGCCTTGCCCTCGGTCACCGTGACTGTGCTCTCCAAGGTGCTCCCAAGGGCCTGCCTTAGCCATAGCAGAGCTCTGTTTAGGACTTAGGTCACTCAAGTCCAGGCTCAGCGCCCCTCTGCCCAGCTCCTCGTGACCCCAGCAGCAGCGGCAGTGGCAGCAGCAGTAGCGGCAGCAGCAGCAGTTTACATTTGTGGTGACCCGCAGAGCTCCTCACCACTATTGCAGAGATGCCCGCCTTGGAAGATGGAGCAAGCTTCGAGACAGGGCATGGGAGGCAGTGATGAGGGCTCTGCCTGCCGCCTGGGGCCACCGCGGGAGCAGCCCCAGGCTGCGCATGCCCGAGCGGCAGCCTGTGAGCCAGGCCAGCGGATCTGGTGTAGTCAGCTTTTCCTCATGGGCACAAATACCTGAGATACCATCTTCTGAAGACAAAGGGCTTCTTTTGGCCCACCATTTCCGAGAATTTAGTCTGTGGTTGGTTGACCCTGTGGCAAGGCAGATATCATGGCAAGGAGCACAGCAGAGCAAGTTCCTGGCCTGGGGCCAAAGGAGGAAGAGACCAGAGTCCCAGCATCTCCATCAGTGCACCCCAGAACCAGATAACCTCCCTCCAGGCACTGTTTCTTAAGGGCTCCATCACCTTTGGATAGCACCACAGGCTGGACACCACCCATGAGCCTTTGCGGCATACTCCCAAGCCAGACTGTGGCGAGGTCAGCCACAGGTCAGCCAACGGAGTCCTTGGTTACCCTGTTGGGAAGATCTGACCTTCGCTGATGGAGCGAGCTATTTTCTACTTACTCCTCCTATGACTTTACCTTAGCCAATGCAACTGTGTCTTGGCTATAAAACAGCCAAATTAGTAAGAAGAGCAGTTCACTCCATCATCGCGCTGCTCATCCTTGCCTTCAGGGTGGCTCTTGCGCCCCTATTGCAGCAGGACAGCCCTAGCGCTCGGGGCCTTGCTCTGCTGCACACCTAAGCATGGCACGGGCGGCAGCGAGGGGGCTGCTTTATAGGCTTAAGGGGAAGAGCAGGTTCAGAACAGCTCGGAATAGCTACAATGGCAGCATGGCTCAGCCGGCAGCAACACAGTTAGAGACAATAACATCAATTGGAGCTTCCTTGTTTGTTTTCTTTCGAAGCCTTAAACGGAGTGTCAATTCTTTTTTAAAAAAATAGAAAATGTTTTCTTGGGAGAAGACAATATTTTGAAATGTTTTTAATTTATGAGAGCCTGTTTCCTGCAGCCTCCCCAGTGCTGCATGAGGTTGAACAAATGTTAGCTGCAACTAATTAATTGAGTTTGCAGAAAGGAGCAGCAGGGGCCTGGAAACTTGAAGTGGAAGTGTGCATTTTAAGTGTAAATATGCTGCCCGCCTGAGAGCTTGTATCTGGATTGAGTGATTGCCGAGTTATCCAGAGAAACACAGCATCTCTGGGAAAATTAGGCCTGGCAGGGAGGAAAGGCCCAGGTCTCTCCCGACGTTGTTAGGCTTTGTTTCTTCGGCACATCGAGCATGCTTTGCTTGATTCTGGCCTGGCAGGACCACTCTGCCGCCCGCCTTGGATGTGCAGGTGACGCCACCGAGGTTCCTCAGAAGAGAAGCTCAGGGTTGTCCAGAGCTGCTTCTGTGCCAGGCTCATGCAAGGCCTCTCTTTCTGGGGCATAGTTGGCATTCTTTCATTTTTGCAGATGAGGGATCTAAGGCTCAGAGAGCTGAGGAGCTCATGCAGGATCCCTGCTCTTCAGGTAACTAACATTTTACCTGATTTTCTTATGCCTCATCGAACGGACTGTCTAAGGAAAGTGGCCCTGCAGCCGCCACAGAATACAGAACATGAGCCTCAGGTCTGCAAGCGACCAACAGATCCCACTTTGAGAAATGTCAGGGTAAGGAGGTGCCTGAATCAGATTTCTTGAGCTAGGGCCTCTGCTATCCTCAGATTAGGCCATGCCATTTGCTCGGACTCCTCAGGGGATGGGAGTCCAGATGTCACATGAACAAAAGATGAGAAGATTAATGGTGGAAACTGATGCCGAAAGGTTACAGTGGCGACCAAGGGCCAAGATGTTAAAATGGATCAGAGAATCTGCAGCTCATGATTTCAGCAGTTAGGACTCATCAGAGGAGGCTGCTTCCGGAGGAAGGAGGCAAGAGCAGTGTGTGGGGCGGAGCAAGGACACAGACATGAGGTGCCGTCAGCTCTCAGACCTTGAGCGGTTTGGGTGTCCAAGGTCTCTGTGTTCCAGTCGTGAGGCAAGACGTGTTGATCTGGCCACCACGTGCCTTCCAGTGCAATTTCATCATCCTGCTCTTTGCCCTGACAACGCTGAATATCATTCTATATAGATTAGAGACTAGCAGAGGAAATGTGTTGGAAACACAACAGACCAATCCACAGTTTACACCAAATAGACAGATGGGTTCTGAACAGTTCTGGAACATCTGAGAAGAACTGAACACAGTCTTCTTAGAGATTAAATAAAGCCAATATAGAGAATCAGTGCTTTATTGAGTTTCTAGTAGCTAGGACTGATAACAATTTTTAATGCACAAATAAGAATCTAAAACTGTATTTGGTGAAATACGTGATATTAGAGTTTAAAACTTGACTGCAAATTGTAATACTGATGAAGCTCTGATATGCAGAATTTAAATGGCTAAAACCGAATTTGGTGACAGCTGGAAACTATGTAGTCCCAGATGAAAACTGGCAAGAATAGATATTATGAACAGTGCAGTCTCAGGTGGTCAAAATGCTGATCGATGAATCACATCTTGGCTATAAATTTATACCAAAAATTGATCTAGGTGAAAATAATGTCAAGAAAGTAAGAATGATGGGGAAATACTGGGAGAAACTTGACTATTGTTTGGAGAAAATTATTTGTAGACTAGATTTGGACTTAGGGAGATGTCTGAGTAGTGGGCTATAGCAGGCTCTTTGTTCCTGCTGTATAAACTAGGAACAGTTGGATACATTACAACTGTAATTATAACTACAACTGATGCAGGGTAGTTCTGAAATGTCAGAGTTACAGAGCAAAGACATTGGTAACTTAAGGTTCCAGAGGGAAGGTCTCTTCCCACACAATCTGAGGTCGCTGGTGTTTTCTTTGCTGAGGACAACAGCAACCAGGTCACAGAATGGGCATCAGTCATGCTTGCATGGACAGAGGGATTCTACGGGGAGACACCTCAATAGGATGCAGGAGTGCTGGCATCTGGAGGGCCCCAGAGGTCTCAGTGGGTTCCTCAAAGGACTTTTGCTGAATGCTGAGGGTGGGTGTTGAGCCCAATAAGCTGTGACAGAGACACAGTGAAAAGTCTGGTTACCTACAAGAGCTTGGAGGACCCTCCAAATCGAAGTGCTTATAGAAAACCTACAGCCATCCTTGACATATTCAGCTCTGTGATGGGCAGTGTTTAACCACAGTCTAGCACCAAGCCAGAACAGTGCTTCTCTGGGCTGAGGAGATAGATGATCTTTCTCCCTGTCTGCCTGGTAGAGAAAAGCAGAAATCATATTCCTATGGGAAATTAACAAAACCTTCCATCTCTAAGATTCTTTGCCACATAAGGCTCACCATATACTAAAGTGTTATGCAGAGAGGTAGAATGTAATAAAAAGTCATCAGAAAAAGCAAGAGACAAAAGAACGTCATAGATAGTCCAGATACTTGGACTTAATTCACATTGGAAAAATCCCCAGGTATGTTGTGCCAGCCCTGAAACCAGGCATAGTGGAGCACTCCTGTAATCCCAGAGCTGGGGAGGCTGAGGCAGGAGGATCACTGTGAGTCCGAATTTTATAATGAGACCTTGTATCAATGAATAAACAAAAAAATAAAATGCAGGATGGTATTGTGTGTACTAAATTAAATGAAGGAGGAAATATACGAGCATGATGAGAAGTCAATAGGTAATTTGAATCTATGTAAAATGATCAGATGTTATGCACCTAAAATTGTAATGTGTGATCCAAAAATTCTCTGCACAAATTTGACATGCTGTGAGTCTGGCTATCGTAGAAGCCAGGGTTAGTCCAGCTCTTGCCTGTAAAATAGCCAAATGGAATTATAGAAAGAAAAAATAAAATTGAAAGAACTGAGCAGAGCAAAAAAAGATATATGAAACATAGAAGAATGTTCTAATACATGTGTAAGCAAATTTCCCAAAGGATAGAAGAGCAATAATAACGAGGGATCAGGAATATTCGATGACATACCTATGGAATACTTTCCAAAAACAGATGTGGAGCCTCAGTCTATAGATTCAAGTGGCTCAGTGAACTCTCAAGTGAGCACAAAGAAAACGTTTAGGTACATCATAGGAAAATGTTAAAAATGGATACCCATTGCATTGGCTGAGTTTGCTCTGACAACTTCTCTCTGTGTGAAAAATTATTGATGTTGACTGACATGTTTATGTTCACAGATATAAAGTCAATATGTTCTTAAGGTCAAACTGGAGAAGCAAAACCAAAGCTAAGTCAAAAGGCACAGCCAGTGCATCGCGTTCTTCCTGGCATGAGCAAGCGGGCCACTCTTTGCTACCCTGGGTATCTCTGCCTCTCTAAGCCTCTTTTTCTCTAACTGGTCCTTTCTGCTCTTGGGCTACAAGTGGGGCTTCAGCCTTTTACCTGCTATCTCTAACGCTGGCATGGATACATTTTCAGAGTCGTGCTTCTCTGGCCATTATTCTTTTATGAAAGGAGCAAGCTCCTGGTGAGCTCCTGGTGGAACAATTAGCGTACTTACTCAGAAGCAGGACTTTACAACTATCTGGAGTTTGGGGTCTGTAACTATGGTAGAGGAGGCATCCAGGGAAGACCTGGATAATGTACTGTCTTTCTAGCTTTGTTCAAGTGATTTTTAAAGTAGATGCATTCATAAATATTGCCAAGTAGATTGTCTGTAACTCTAAGACAGATGGGTTGTGGAAGTATCTGAAAATATCTGGGGCTTGATGGATTCCCTACCACTATCCTATCTTTCATGCGAAGAAGGGATAGCCATGTTTTATCCCATACAAATATTTGTCAGTGCCCATGCTGCTAGCTGCTGTGGATCTTAAGGCTGTTTTGCCTATTCTCCTTTCTCTATCTAGTTCTGGAGTGGATACTAGTAAAATACTTGACCTAGTCTAAATGCACACTGGAGCTGTGGTTAGCTGCTCAAAACTGGGGTTGAGCTTCTTTCATGACTCCAGTTCTCTTACTAAACCTGAAGAACTGTGGCTCTTTATTTGGGGTTCACATTTCCTTGCTGTCTGTTTACACTCCATTTCCTGGAACACAGACCTGATCTGGTTACCCAACATTATCTGTGATTCAGCTCTATACAGCATGAGAATCATTCATTCACTCATTCATTTAATACTTCTTTTAATGAGTTTTTATCAACTACTTACTATGAGTATATGTCTAACATCATGCTTGATGAAAATAGTAATATAAGCCTTGTCTTCAGAGTTGATATTCTAGTGAGGAAGTATGACATTCTGATAAATAGTTAATTACAATCTGTGACAAGCCCTCTGAAGGCTGAAAACAAAGTTTTAAGTAGAAAAAGATAAGAAGGATGTAATTTAGACCAAGTCAAGGTCATGGAAGACTTTCTAGAAAATGAAAGTGGATTACCAGCCAAATAAAAGCTTTCTAGCCAAATGAGAACTAGGGAGAAATGGCCCAGGTGGGCAGGCTTGGTGGTAGCCTTGAGCTTGGTCTTCTTGAGGAGGTCAGCAGAGGCTGCAGAGACTGGCTAGGTACACTGGATTCTTGCACTCCCATACTTATTATACCAAACTTAGTGGCTGAGAACAATGGGCCTTATTTTCTCATCAATCTGGAGAGGAAATGTCTGAAGTCAGAATCTCTGGGCTGAAATCAAAGTGCTGACGGTTCTTAAAGAGTCCATGCCCTGCCTCTTCTAGGTCCTGGTGGCTGCTAGCATACTTTAGCTTGTGGTCACATTGCTCCAGTCTTTGAGGCCAGCATCTTTAAATCTCAGTGTGTGCCATCTTCATATCGCATTTCCTGGTGTGTGTGTGTTAAATATCCTGCTGCCACTCTTTCAAAAGGGAAACTGATCACAAGTACAACTCCCCAGCACAATGTAGGGCTAATTCCGTGTCTCAGTTTATCTGTGCCATATAAGGTACCATTATAGGTGTTTGAGATCTGGACCTGATGTCTTTAGGAACCATTATTCTGCATCTCATAATGGTTTCCATGAATCCCTGGAGGAACTTTCAAAGGTGCAAAGCCCAGGATGTAGCTCAGACCAGTAAAATAGTAAAACCAGTGGTTTAGGCTTGGGTGTGAGTGTTTTTCAAAAGCTATTTTAAAGAGGTGGCCGTCATGCATGTCTGGGGCTGAGACCTACTGGACGTGGACACAGTCGGGGAGACGTAGTTGTGTGGCAGGAGGGTCCCATGCTGCTGCCACCTATCAGACCCCTTGGATATCAGTTCTTTCCGAATGGCGCCCTCACCTACTGTACGGCTCTGGACTGCTTTGGGATCTGCTTCCAGCAACTCCTTGCTCTGCCTCACTGCTCTTTGTCCACCATGCTGATATCCAAGTCTGGCAACATGGGGCATCTGTGTCTGCACATGGCATGATGTGTGTATGTGGTCCTAGCTGGTTACTGCAGGCCAGACTTAGCTGGGCTGGCCTCGCACAAACAGATGTAGAATTGAATGCTACAGAAACGCAAGTGAAAGCCTACAGGACACTGACAAATGTACCATTATGAACTTTGTATTAAAAGTTGATCCTGACTAGAAACTATAAGCCAACCTCAGAGGCTGACCTGAACTTGGAAAACATGCCCACCACCCACGCCCTCCGGTGGCGCTACTTGTTGCAGTTTCCAAAGTGGCCATTTTTTGTTCTTGCTGTTCCTACTTCTCCAGGAAAACATTGTGGTATTTTTCAGTGAATGTATTATGGAAGAAATAGACATTTGACTGATTAAGGGATCTACAGTTTTCTGTCACTTTGGCCCTAAGAACAGGCTTTGTCTAGTAACTACTGGCATGTTTGGGGGGCAGGACAGCTACAAGGATGGCCATAAATTGGCTGAGAATTTGATAATCTGAGGAAAATAGCCTCAGTGGCTGTTTGCTTAGTAGACTGACCTTTTTTGTTTTTGTAATTTAGTAAGGCTCTATAAGACCTCACTGTATAGCTAGGACTCATAGTGATTTGCCTGTGTTCAGCCTCCCAAGAGCTGCCATCAACAGGCACATGCCACCATGCCATCTCAGTCACTGGGGATTGAACCCTGGTCGCTGCCTCTGCTTAAGCTGGTGCTTTAATCCACTGAGCTATTTGGTAGGCCCTTAGATTGACCATTTTTAAAGTCCAGTTTGAGAGAAATTCCAAGCCTGGTTTGCCACTCACTGGGCTGTGGGGGACGACTTGGGGGGGGCATCTTTGTCTTTCTGTGTTACATGTTGTTTTCTGGGGAGGTAAAAACACAATTATCTCTCTTTGTAGACCGCAGTCTTTTCCAGGTCAGACCTATTAATAGGTTCCGTCCAGGAGGGAATATTGGTAGCATCTGCAAATTTTGGGCACCATTTTTAAGTACCAGAAAATTTCAACTGGAATCGCTTTGCGAATGGGTCTGAGGTGTACATCACAGCAGCCTCTCTCTGTGCGGCCACCCCCAGAACAGTGCCCTGCTTTTGTCGGTAACTCCCCGTTACTGACAATCGCCTCAGCTGGAGCTGGACATCAGGATGGCATTTAATGAAGCAGGATGTCTCTTCGGGGAGGCCTACTGTGTTCTGTGGTCTTCCCCTCCTCAAAGCTGCTGTCTTCCTATCTCCAGAGCTAGCTACATCGGGCAATTTCACATCTGATGGTAAAAATATTAAGCGGTGTCTATTTGCCAGCAAGCCTCCCTTTGGCACTCCTATTTTAGGGAAGCTGGTGGTTGGGTGGCATTCTTTTCTGGACCCGTGGTGCTGAGTCTGCTCAGGTTCTGACAGAGATTTAAATGAAGACTACACTTCCTTTCAGTGGAACTTCTTCAGAGCTTTCTATTGAATACATTTTTCCTTCTCCAACGTGGCAGTTACAGGCCATAAGAATAGTGTGGATTTCCTCCTTGGTCCGCCCACCTGAATGAGATTTGTGAGACACGTGAGTCACCCCTATTTTTTTTTTTCCTATGGACTGCTCACTGGAAGTTCCTGGAAGGCCTTTCTTTTGGAATCAGTAGTTTGATTCTTTTTGCCTCTGACAAAATGATGGACTTCAGAGTAGCCAGCTGGGGAAGGGACAGAAGGAGTGGCAGTGCTAGCTCTGCCTCCCCATGCGGGCTGAGATGCCTGCAAACAGCCTGGCTGTATAGCACGATTTCCCCTCTTTTTCCAAAGAGTTGCAGCGGTCAAGGCATTGGCATGCAAACACCTGCATAGTGAAAATGGATACACTTCCCGAGCCCCGCATCCCTGGCCTCAGAGGACAGTCTGCCAACCACGCACGAATGTTGGTTTGGCACCAAGACAAATGTTCCCTGGAGCATAGACTGAAACCACCAAACGGATAGCACACAGAACTCCAGCCAAACCCTGACCTCACTCTCTGTAGGTGAGCGGCTGTGGAATTAACCTGTGATGGCCTCCTCTGTTCCTGCCTGGTTGACGGCCTGGGGTTTTGTTCTTTGGGTCTTTTTTAATGCCTCATTTGAATCTTACTGCTCCCACTCTGCTGGCATCTACTAGCCACAAAACTACTCTCCCTGCCTTGGTTTATGAACAATGGACGGCTACATAAAAACAATGGACAGCTCCCTTCGATTCTGCCTTGTCTTCAGTCTTCGTGCCCTTGAGATGGAAGGTTCAGCAATGAGCTGCATTGCAATCGTGCCCTGGCAGCAGGGCCCAGGGCCTGGAATGGTGCGCCTGCTCCTTGTGCAGCCTCCTCTTCTACATTGTCCCCTGCAGTTCCAACTTCGCCCATCCCCCCTTTTGTTTCCAGCATGCATTTATTCAGAGCTTCCAATAGTCTAAGTTTTGCATGAATTCAGGACTTTAATTTAGCATGTGGGGTGCTGGCTCTTCCAGCAAGCTGCTTTGGTCATTATTTCCAACTTGAAGAATAAAGAGGCAGCAGGGTGCAGGGGGAAGAGTTGGGGCCAAAGCCAGAAGGCCCCGGGGACTGCTCCAAGCTCTGCTTCCACCTAGCAGCGGGGCTCTAGCCGGGCTATGCATGAGCCATGCCCCTAGTTTCCTCTGCGATGGGATGAGACTGCACCGGATTTCATTTCAAATGCTGGTATCATTTCATCGTTCTGGAGTTCCCTGGGCTGCACGATCAGTATGGAGTCCTTCCAGCCTCACTTTCCCTTTTCCTTCTGAAGATCTGTATTGTAAATGAGCGGATGGGGAGATGTGAGAAGAGTCCTTGATGAAGCCACATTGCTCAAATGCCCTTTAATGAAGTCTGTTTTTCAAACATCAGTAGCCAAAGGCTTGGAGCCTACAAATAAAATTCTACCTCTTAAAGTGCGGACAGCAAGTTTCCACCAGGATAGGAAAATGATCCCAGTGGTATTTGGTGTCATTTGTTAGGATCTCATTTCTGAGCTGTAGAATAAGCATATATGATTGTGCAAGTAAAACTGTACTTTTGGAAGGAAAAGGTTAAAGTTGGCTATGATATTCATCAGGACGTGGATATTTAATCTTTAATCTCTTGTCCTAGGCCTCTACTTTGGATCAACTTATTATCCCGAATAAACGATGTGTCATTCCCATTATTTATGTCTCACTGCGGCCAAAGTGTCTGGACCTCATTTTAGTAAGCACTGTCATTTCGACCCATTCAGTATTAATCTCCCCTCTAACATCTTTCCTGTTCTGTGTGCTGTCCCCTCTCTGCTTTTATGTTTTCTGCAGAGTGTTCATAAAAGGATAATCTTTTACAAAGCAGACAGAATTTGTGTGCATAAACTGCTCTGTGTGAATGCCCCACTGATACGCCATCTAAAAACTGAAGTGTTCAGCAAGATTAGCAAAGCCCCGAGCGCCTGAGCTAGTGGAAGCATGAGAACCGCTCCCTTCTGTCCCAGAGGCAGAGGTGTCCCAAGATGCCTCAGCTTTGACCCTAAAGCAAAGCTGTTGCCCAGCCAGGCCCCTGCTAGCCTGGTTGCCTGGGGATACCAACAAAGCAAGCTACTTTGGGCTCACTGGGCCAGGGGTGAAGAGTGTGGCTGTCCTCTGATTCTTTGCTGGGATTTCCCTGGTATCTGCTATGACATGCACTGGGGCCTGGCTTCAGCAAAGCCCGTGTAAACTTTCACTGAGAGCTCGCATGCCATTGTCCAGCTGCTCCTGGGGGCTACATCATGTGTCGCCCTGGCCCATCCTGCAGACCATGTGGTGTGGACCAAGAAAGAACTCAGAGGAGGGCACAGTCTCTTCCTGCCTCATCCCTCTCTCGCTCCAGGAACTGGGATCACATCCAGACAGCACCTTGCAGATAGGAGGTGGGGACCGCTGTATTTTCACAGTGGGAAATGAAGCTTTCTTTATGGAGCGTCGCATAGCATGGGGGCTTGAATGCGCCACCAGTGAAAAGCTTGACAGATGGACTCTGAGAATAGGAAGACATTCAAGAAAAAAAAAAAATTTTTTTTTTTTAAATCAGTGGAAGGGGGCTGTAAGTCTGGCCACTAAGGGAGCTGAGCGCAGGAAGCGGCGCTGAGCAAACGCTTTGTACCTTAGATGGGGTGAGTTCAGCTGGTAGAAATTCACGGAGCATCTGAAACACAAACTGTGCTCGGGTTTTCAGTTGGCAAAGCTGTGAGGAAAACATCCCAGGATGCTCAGTGCCAAGAATCATACGTGCCTTCAAACAGAACTTTTTTTTTTTCTAACAAATTGATCACTTTGATTACTCAGTAGCAAGGCTTGTTACTTTCTGAGGAGTGGCCTGTGTATACATGACAATTTTTTGCTTAGATTTCTACATTTATCAGGGAAAAGTTCAAAACAGACAAATGGTCACATCATTTTGATAATATGGACCGTCAACTACAAAGGGCCTGCCAAATCTCTTCTGAAGACCTAAGCTATAAAAACATTCAGAATTTATCTGTCAAGACTCTATCAACAAGAAGTTCAATTTGGGATTGGATTTTAGGGAAAGGCCACCCCTGATGGCCACTTATGACAACAAATAATGCTTGCCTGAAGGAGTGGCACCCACCCAGAGGACGACTGACAAACATGGGAAGAATGGGAATCCAGTCAGTGAATCCAGCTTCCTTGGGGTGCTCTGTGTGTCCTTTGGGAAAGGTGGCCGCCAAATGACAGCTTACACCTGTGCTTGGCTGAAGAGTTCAGTAGTTGAGGTGGGAGAGGGACTGGAGACGGTGGGGGATCCTGCAGTCAGCCGGGCCAATTGTGTAAGCTACGGAGGTCTCTTGCAAGAAGCGGCCTTCTGACTGCGGGGGCTGAGGGCACAAGTGGCTCCTTCTGTCCTAAAGAGGGCTCTGCAAGAAGCACCCCATGGCGGAGCCATGCTATCAGCATGTCAGTGTGGATTTTAGCAGTGTCTCACTGTGTCATGAACTCTGTGTATCTCCCATTCCTTTCAAACCCCTCTACTTTAAATTCTGCCTCTCTTTGTGTAGTTGTCTTTGCTTTCTGTCTCTCCTCCTCTCGCCCTCTCTCCTTTCCCTTCTTCATCTCACAGCTATTGGAGATCATAAAGAATATGATGTGATTGAAAAATACAGCGAGCATTTAAATTTTAACAATGTATTGCAATATGGACATCTCAGCACCCCCTCCTCGCTTGGAACACACTTCTCCCCTGCTCTGGTCACTTTATGAAGCTGCTGTGGAAGTCTTACTTAGCAAGCGTCTGTAGATCCACTGCTATGGCTGCCTTCCTTTCTGCAATCAATTCAAAATGTTTACCTTTCACGGTCACTCTGGCTTTAGGGAGGAGCCGGAAGCTAAACAGTGCCGACTCAGGGGACAGTGTGCGGAGGACAGAGGCGCTGCCTGTCCGAGCCTGTCTTTCCACGTGGGTGGCACTCAGCTGCAGCAGGAGTCACCATAGTCTTGATCACATCCCTCATGAAAGAGGGTTTCCAGAATTGCTCTGCCAAGTGGCAAGAACCAAGGCCTGCGTGAGTGTGAGGCGAGGGTCAGTGTTTTGACGTGGATTCTTGGTCACGTGCCTTGGCCAGTGAAAGCGTTTTAAATAATGCAAACATCCGGTGTATGGTTTGGTCATCCCCTGAACAGACATGAGCTTTGCTTCAAAGCCTCCCAGTGTAACTGGCTGAACCACGTCCTCGCAGAATGCCTACCACATGGACAGCAGTGGCCTGAGCATCCTCTGTGTCTGGACCCAGTCACTCTCCAGAGGTGCCCAGAGCCCCGTGCTGATGAGACCCTGGGTTCAGAAAGTGCTCGAAGCGAACGGGTGCATTGATCAACCAGATGTGACAGCGAAGGACACGCCGGAGTGGCAGGGAGGAGCCTTGGTGACAGACACTTGCTGGTCCTAGGTCTAAATCAGAGTTTTCTGATCGGTGCCTCTGACAGGCAGGCAGCCCGGCAATCCTTTGTCATTGGGGGCTGTGTGTGGTGTGCGGTGCCCTGGCCTCTGCCCAGCAGAAGACAGTGGCACCCCGTAGTCGTGATTGCCTGACTGTCTCTACATATCGCCAAATGTCCCCTAGGGGGTAAAATTGTCCCGGTTTTTAAGGCAGTGGTCTAAATAATTACTACAGAACTAAATATAGGGAAGGAAATAAGAAAGTTATGGGGGTGGAAGGGTGCAGAGCTGGGGGCTGCCATTGTGTGGGGAAGGGAGGGGAGGGCTGGTCGTGGCAGGACAGAGCTCTAACACTAGGGCGGCCTACTGGGTGTGTTCCAGGCTTTATTTCCATGCTTCGGAGGTCACATCTGTAACTGCCTAGGACCTGAGGAAGAGTCACCGCCCCATCCTGCTTGGGTAGGCTAGAGGGGCTGTGAGGTGCACAGAACTCGGGCGGGGAGTTCTCCAATATAGAGAAACTGGTGGGCTTCTCTATATTGGAGAAGAGTTCAAGCCAGGCTGGTGCTCCCTGGGGCCAGTTAGAAGGGGCAGGAAGGAAGCTCCCTTGCAGCCTCAGGAATCTTAATGGGAGGTGGGCCCTGTGGTGGGCCCTCCGGGGAGCTCCGATTGCATCCATTGCAGACTTTCTCCTTGGAGCTGAGTTATTTGCTCTCAGCTTGATGACACTGCTGGCACACAGTGAGCAGGTGCTGGTACGTTTGATGAAATACACCAGTGGCTTCAGACACTTTGTGTGCTGATCAATTTTGGGTCATTTGAAAGATGTGGGAGGCAGGGAGGAGGTCAGGATTTGACCTTGAAATCCTTCCCTCAGAAGCTCAGAGTCAATGACAGGTCACCTCTTCCGCTGGTCCAAAGTGAGGATGGTGTTTCCTGTCTCGAAGGTTACAAAGATTAAGCAGCATGTAGCTCTGTATCCACGTCTCTCACATAAGCAATGTCTATTTCTTATAATAAATCTCTTTATGTGCATGAATGTGGCTTCCACGTATGGAAACTGATACCGTCCAAGATCTGCAATAGGTGAGTTGGAAACCCTGCAGGGCTGGTGTTGTAAATGTCAAGTCCAAGAGCCTTCAGGTTTTGGATCCTGGAAGAATTGATGTTTCAGATCAATTCTGAGACAGGAAAGAGCTAAAGTCCTGCCAGAAAGACAGGCAGTCAGGGAGAGCATCTTTTATTCACAGAAGAGTGACTTTCCTTTCAGTTGAGGCCTTCAGTGGGTGCAGTGAGGCCCACCTCACTGGGGAGCCAGACCTGCTTCAGTTCACTTGTTGGCTCCAGTGTGAGTCTTTTTTGTTTTGTTTTGTTTTTATTAATTTTATTGAGAAAGAAATAGCAATGAGACAGTTTCAAAGCAGGTTAGTAGGTCAGTTACAGTAAGTAATATATTGCATATTGTTTTCTTCACAGTACTTATTCATAGTTCAAGATGCAGAGATATCAACACTATTAGTACAGATCTTTTTTCTCATTGAACCAAGAGAAAATATCTGTATATCTATACTAATTTGTACACACACACATACACACATATATATATATATTCACTACAAAATGGTCCTTCATTTATATCCCCCTTTTTTGCTTCATTTTGTCAGAGATGGATATTCTATTGCCATTCAAATATTTTAAGTGTATGAATTCAGCAAAATAATCCAATATAGTCCAGTAGTCCATAATAGTGGGTTATCAGCAGGACTAGCAGTGTCAGAATTTGTTAATTTGAGCCTTTTACAGCTCAGCATATCAATATGGCTTTCCTTTTTATACCTCGTTTTTATACTTTTCTACTGGATGGTTAAGACCAAGATAATGCAAGACCCATACGACAAGAAATATAGTTTTCATATCTGACAAGGTCAGTCAAATCCCCTCAAGATTTACTCTGAAACCCTGTACAGCAGTTTGTAGATCTTTTGTCAGTGTCAGGCATGTGGATGGCACTGTAAACTTCAATTTCACAGAGACCAAATTGCTTGACCAATTTTCTCTCTGTGAAAGCCTGAGAGAATGTTCTCTCTCTGGGTGACTCCCCTTAGACACACTCTACACCATCAACCACTTTCCTCTGTGGCCCCATAATCCCCTTGATCATAAAATTTGGGACACCACTGGTTTGATTTATAAATTTTTGTGTAAAAACATGTAATTATTTATTTTTATTTTTTATTTTTTTCACATATAGGGATTTAAAGTTTAGCATATCAATGATTGTTGGAAAATACCTCTTCCATTTATGTCTAAGGCATTTGATGTTCAGCTAGATAGTGATGTTAAGCTCAACTGCTTATGTTATAGGGTGATAATATCAGTAAGCTTCTCTTATGGAGGGTTAACAACTTAAGTTTGCAGACCAAAAAGTTAGAGAAAAAGAAGGATTATAAGGGTAACCAACATGTGGGCCCTAGCCATTCAAGGTCAGTGAGGACTCAGGACGTAAGAGAACCTGTGCTGTAACATCCACTGTTAGCCTTGTCCGGGTTCATGTGTGATGGCCCAGTCATGTGGACGCAGTGGCATCTGTAGAATGTGGAAGATGAGATTACTTGGAGGGTTGGTGGGAAGAGTCCTTGCTCAGCCTCCCAAGTTCAGGAAGGGAGAGAGAGCTTTCAACATCTGCCATGGTTGTTGTTGTTATTGCTTGCACTCACAGACGTGGACTTACTGCAGGCCAAGGCCAATGAGGGTGGGGGAGGATCTTGGATAGACTTTGAATAGTCACCCAGGGTCTCCTGCCTAGCAGGGACCTATGCCTGCTTAATACTTTGCTTGACCACCCCTAAATCCCTAGTCATTTGTGAACTGGTAGCTCTGCACTTCCACTTAGTGGTGGGTGCTGAAAATTGTACACCTGTTTCTGAAGTAAACCACTACAAGTCTGTCATAAAAATGTCCCCAAAAGTGTTCATTCGTGGGCTCTCTGGGCTATGTGACATTTCAGGTTCCCTCCCTTCCCCCACCATGTTCTGCAGGCATGAAAATTGCCATAAGACATTCATTTTTAATGACAGGTTATGGGCTTCTTAGCAATATATCTTTGGGCATTAAGGTGTGGAGTCGGAGACTTAAAATGATTGATGTCTTCGCTCCACACACAGGGTCTCCCACACTTACCTAGCGCCAGATAACCACTGGGGAAATTTATGGGAGCTCTTGGCAGCCTAAACGGCCATCAAATATTAATCAAAAATATGTAATAACTAATATATACTTAAAGAATTGAAGAAAATTAATATTCAAGGGAAGCATTCAGGGACCTATAAAAATAACAAATGCTAAAGCGATTCCACCAAGGTTGGCAGGTGCAGAGCTCAGCCTGCTCTGACACTTGCTTCCAGAGCTGGGGTTGGGACAGCGCTGAGAAGCTGAGGCAGTGGGCGGGGCTTAGCATCTCCCTCCAGTCCTGGGCTCCTCCAGAGGAACAGAGCAATGCCTCCTCCACCCCACTGCCTGCCTGCCCTTCTCCCACAGCACTAAGGACAGAGCTGGCGACCATTTTCTTCCTCCTCTTCTTCCTCTTTCTTCTTCCTCCTCTCCTCTTTCTCTCTGTTCCTCTTCCTCCTTCTTCTTCTTAAACTTTTGTAGTACTGGGAATTGAACGCAGAGGTTTCTTGCTGAGCTATGTCCCCACTCTTTTTTTTTTCTTTTTTAAGAATTTTGACACAGGATCTCTCTAAGTTGTCCAACCTGGGCTCAAACTTGTGAACCTCCAGCCTCAATCCCCTGGAATACCAGGATTACAGGTGTGCAGTGCCGGGCCCAGCTGCAGCCAGTTCATGACAGGGCCTTCTCCCTGCAACTGTCTCACTTTTCTTTCTATCTTCCACACCTAGGACAGTGGGTCAACGAAGTATTAGTTTCTATCACAAGCTAATTCTACTTTCAGAGAGTACAAAGGGGCACCTGTCTGTTATTTTGCATACTTCAATTTCATAAAAGACAAACCCAAATTTATTACATGATACATACTAGACTCTGCCTTTGTAGCAAAATAAAGATGAGCTAACAATATGAATGAGGCAATGATGTGACGGACTCGACGGTCTCCACGCAGCAGGCTGGGGAACTTCCCATGGTTCCTGGCTTCTGTTCCATCAGCAGCTCCAGGTGGAGCTGTGTCTTGGGGCCACCTGGCTCTGCCTTTCTGAATCTACTGGGTGCTCAGTGGACGCCCTGGGGATCAGCACTGAGCTCAGTTGCTCCTGGGGCATTCTGCTGGCCGACGATGCCTGGGGACCTTTCCCACCCTTAAGCTCCTGGTCTCATTTTTACCCTAGGTCAGGCCTGGTTATCCTGGTAGTGCTTAGCTTCACAGACAAGTGAAGTGACTTCTTTATTTTTCAGACATTTTATTTTACTAGGAAAGAGGAAGATAGATCTTTGCAAAAGGAAGGGCCTGAGAGATGGAAGGAGGGGATGGAAGGAGGAAGCAGGTGATAAAACATGAATTAAGGTGATTTGATTTTTAAACTGACCAGAAATGCGCATTTGTATTTGTCAACGTGATTTTAGATGCAGGTACACAGGGAGGAAGGCCTAAACCAAGCCAATCGGCACACATGTTGCCTCACACACAAGTTTTGTGTCTATGTGTGTGAAACAGCTAAAAATCTATTTTTCTAAGTAAATTGAAGACTTCTTTGTCTTTGCAGACCTGATGCTGTCTAGCACCAGATTTCTGACCAGGGCCATGCAGTGTGGCCTCCTGGAGTTGGCTGTGGGGACACTGCTGCCTTCCAGACCCAGGGGATGCGGACAGGAGACACAGACTGTGCGGGCTGGGCATACGGCCTGCTGGGACGCCTGACCACCATGGCAGTTGCTAGTCTCTGCTGTTATTGTGAAAAATCAGGAGCGGAGCCTGTCACTTGTCATCTGCTCTTTGAGTGTAACCAACATCCCTTCCATGGGCCATTTGGTGAGGGTGGGAAGGATGGATTGGCTAAGTGACACCATCCGGGTGGTGGGGTAAACAAATGAGGATGGAGCAGGCTCCTTGGATCTGCCTGTGTGTTCTGAGGGCCCCACAGGGGGCCCTCAATCGAGCAGAGGGTGCAGTGCAGCCTGTAGAGACCTCACCTGTGTCTCCACTGCTGTTTCTTCCGTGCTGGCCTGGGTGGAAATCCCAGAGCTGCTGAGCGCAGTTCAAGCCCTCAGGCTGAGTAACTCTACACAAATACACTTGTGTTAGACTTCACAGTGAGACTTCAGCTGCCCCTGAAGTGTCAGCGATGCTTAGCTGAATTTCCACATGATGTTTTCTAACCCTGGAGATGCAGGCTGAGAGCAGCCCCAGGCTTCTCTTAGGTGCTGTGGTCGGTACTGACAGGATGGAGATAAGAAACAGATTTTCTGCCTGCTAGTAACACCCTTCTTCCACACCCTCACGCTTCTCCTCCCACATCCAGCCCTCTGCTTGGTTATCACTGTGTCCCTAGCAGCTGTTGTGTTTCTGAGGATTTAAAAAACTTTTACTACTCTGTTGAACGGATGCACTGGTTACATAATGCAAGTTAGTACTGTTCCAGCAGACAGATGCATTGAGAAGCAGTGTAGATCTGTGGATAGAAAGGCAACTCCTAGATTTCAGAAAGATGGGACACAAATCCCAGCTCCTTTGCCTGCTACTGGGCTTGGGGAAGTTCCTCTCTAGGTTACTCTGGGGCTGAAACTCTGAGAGTTGGTGATGTTAGTGGCTAAGGTATGGAGGACAGTTGGCACGGTGCCCGGCAGTCAGCCCTCACTGCCTCAGCACACGTCTTGCATAAATGTTACAGTTTATGTCTAGTTGTTCCTGCAAAGCCTCATGCAGTCTTTGGGGCAGCTTCTAGAGTTTGTGATTAATTCATGACCCAGCGCTGGGATTCTGGGTGTGGGTGCTGCGCTCACCCTGAGGTGGATAGCGTGAGTACAGCGTGGGGAAGAAGGAGAGGCTTGCTAGCTGCTCCTCGCTTTGCTCTTTGCTGTTTTCCCACCTCGATGAACAGCTGCCTTCTGCCATGTGCCACTCTGCCTTGGAGCCAGCTGGGGATGGACTGAAACCTCCACTAACTGTCACCTAAATATCTCTCCTTCCTTCGTTTTGGATGTCAGGTATTTTGTCCCAGGAATAAGAGAAAAGCAACTGAGATAGGAATGGAGGAGGTAGGGGCAGAGTACTGCAGCCCTGGGGAGGACTGCCTGGCTTCTAGCTGAGCCTGCCTGGGTAGGCATTTCCTGAGGGGCGTGCCCTGCTGCCATGGCCATTTTCCTCCAGGAACATGAGGTACTCAGGCCCTTGCCTATTCCCAAATAGGAAAACAATCGTCAACCTGTTAATAAACCAGGCATTGGTGAGAATTCAAGAAGGCAGTTCACAGTGTGTCTCCCAGCGTGCTTTGTGTGCATGCATTCATTCAGCGCACATCAGGCATGTACTAATTGCTCAATAAACAGCAGTGGCCGCTTTTCTAATGCAGAAGCCACCCTGGAGTTTTGCGTGAGCAGAGGGAGATCATCCACTTTTACAAATAGCCCTTTGTTAGTCTGCCTGGACAGTGAATCGATCCCTCAGCATGTTCCCAGCCAGCTGGGAGGAGCAGGAGGCTTGCTTTCCATTGTGCAGATGGAGCAGCAGAGAGACTGAAAAGTGACATCACCACCAGGCAGTGACCTAAGGAGCCAGGGCCAGAACCAGGTCTGGACCACAGACTTCCTGGGTCCTGAGCCAGGTTCCCTTCTGCCATGTGGCCATCCCCGGGAAGCACAGGGACCAGGGAAGCATCTGTCTGCTGCCTGTGGGACTCCATCATCCATCCACCGAGTGCTGACCAGAAACACACCGATTCCTGAGGAGACCTCATAGGGTGTCCTGGGGAGACTGTTATTTCTTTTTTGTCCTTGCTTTGCTGGCAAGATTAAAATTCAGTATCCCCCCACTACTTTGTAGGAAGTAGAATAAAATATTCTAATTTCTATCACAAATAATTTCTCCATCTGCCACTTGGCTGAGGAGATTAGACTCTGATGCCTCATGAGAAGTGGGTGATAGGAGGTGCAGGAGGGTGCAGGGATCAGTAGGGCGTGGCTGGTCGAGCGTGCACTTGTCCTGCTATGATGGGCTGATTGGTCTGCTCTGCCCAGCCACTGGTTCTTCTTTGCCCAAACAGTTCAATATCATGAAACCCACCTGGCCTATTCTTTGGTACTGTGTAGATGCAGCTCTCCAGGTGCAGTGCAGGAATCTGTAGGAGAAATAAATTTGGGGTTGGGCTTGGAACATAGGTGGGCTGAGCAAAGGGCTGGGGACTGTACACAGTGAGATTAGAAAAGTAGATCTGGGAACGAAGAAGCACCTGGTGGGAATACAGATCTCCAAGGAAGGCATTTATATCATCTAGTGCATGGGAAGGACAGTGCTGGAGTGAGCACAGAGTGAAAAGGCAGCATCTTGGATTTTTGCACTGGTGAGGGGCCAGTCCCCGCCTTCCCCAGACATTCACTCTGTAAGTGCCCAGTGCTTTGTGCAGACTGGGGACCAGAGACATGGAGCCTGACCTCATGGAGTTTGCCTCCTCCTGAGAGAGACCAATGAGAAAAGGTGTTCATAGCCTGCAATAAGTCCAAAGGAGGGAAGCGAGAGGGCATTGTGGCAGTGTCCAGGTGGCTGAGGTGGAGAGAGTGGTACTATTTCAGATTAGGGGAGTCTACACTCAAGGGGTGGCCTTAACCAAATATACAAAGAGTTGGGGATGAGCAGTGTAAGCAGAGGGGGATTCAGAATGCAACGATCTGAGAAGAGAAGTGACACGATGGATGGACTGACTGCACAGGGGGGAAGACAGGCAGCCAAGGCAGAATAGGAGTGGACTAAGGTGCTGCAGTGGGATGTGACACAGTAGATGTCTTCCAGCTTTGAGGGGTGGGGCACAGTCAAAGGCTCCATCCCAGGCAGAAGGGTGTGAGTCGAGCAACACCATGCTCTGGGGTTAAGTACTGGGTAAGTTGTGGAGCTGTCCATCAAGAAGGGATGCCCAGGCGAGGAGCATCCTTGCGAGACATGGAAGAGCACATTCTATTTGGAGGCTGCTGCTTTGAAAAGATTGTCCAGTTAAACGTGCTGTCTACATGTGGTTGGACATGGATTGGCCTTGAGCTCAGGAAGAGGTCTGGGTGAGCATGTAAACCATTACTAAAAAATAAAGAAAGTCAAGTGCTATGAGTATTAGAGAATGAAGCACCGAATCCAGGTCAGTAAAGTATGGATGTCTTTAGAAACTTGCCAAGTTCAGGAGACTATAAACTGCAGAGTACAGAGGGGCTGTAGGAAGAGTTAGAGCAATGCCTTTCTCTGTATTATGAAAGGAAGAGTTGATGATGTTTTATGTAAGACACAAAACACTTCTCAATCCTTCCCCAGAGTGAGTTAGCCAGGAAGAGGGACCAGAGGAGGTCTGCTCCCTAATTAAGACAATTGAGCCAGTGCTGTGGTCCACAACTATAACTCCAGAACTTTGGGAAACTGGGGTGAAAGGATTGCAAGTTCAAGACTAGCCTGGGCAGAGAGAGAGACTTTTTCAAAATAAAACATAAGAAAAGGGTTGGGGATGTAGCTCAATGTGAAAGTCCTGGGTTCAATACAAGAGGGAGAGGGAGAGGGAGAGGGAGAGGGAGAGACAGAGACAGAGACAGACAGAAAGAGATACACAGAGACAGAGACAGGCTACTCAGCAAGGAATATGAGGGTGTTTTCTTGGGGGAGTGATGTGGTCCGTATCTTGTTTAAGTGGGAGTGCCTGGATATAAATAGTTGAACTAAATGTTCAGAATAAGTTCTTCATTTTACTCTATGTAAATTATGCCTCAATTCAGAAAGTTCTGGATAGTCTTGTTCTAGAGCCCTCATTCCTGAAGTGTCAGGGACATAGGATGGGGTGTGCATGGCGCAAGAGCACTGAGGGGAAGCAGGCACATTTTGGCCATCAGAAGCGCATGCTCTGCTTTCCCAGTGATTCACAGCACTGCCAGGCAAAGCTGTGCTCCTGTGGACAGATCGGTTCACAGTGTTATTGAATGAGACAGAGGCTGTCCAGGTAGGTGTGTTTCTGTGCACCGGGCCCCAAGTGCACTGTGTTTCCCAGTGGCCCCTAGCACACCAGGAGCCTTCATTTCTATTCCTGGGACTTGCCCCACCCATGGCTTTCCTCTGTGCCTGGCATGCAGAAGTATGAGCCAACATTGGTTGAATGAATGAAGAAATAGATTAATGAATATCGAGTGAGTGACTATGTGTATGAATATGAGAATTCAGTCCCTGATAAAGCATCAATTTGATATCAAAAAGATGAGAAATAAAAAACCTCATGTGTTTCTCTTCACGCTTTGTAAATCAAAGAGTAAAACAAGTGAATAAGACACATAAATGACATTAATGGCTTCATTTTAGGGATGACTGAGGAAACTGGTTATCTTTGGGTGATTAAAAATATTTTGCAAGAAATAAGCTTGGCTTTTGCATACTGGCAGTGGGGTAACATCCTTTGTTAAGAATGACAGGAACAGTTGATATTTCTGGGAGAAAACTAGAACCAAGCCCTACCTGGCCAAAAATTCCCCTTCCAATCTCAGGAGACAATGGGTTATGAAGATGACTAAGTCCAGCTAAAGACGCCAAAAGGCAAAACCTTCGGAAGTTGTATTTAGTGGAGATTGTCAAAACCAGTTTGTAGAAGGAAGGTGCTGGCAGAGTGGGCAAACATGTGAAGCTGAAGTAGGTGAGGGGTGTGGTGGAAGGGCTGCGGCAGTCACTGATGCACAGGGGCTCTGAGCCCAGCTGGCACGGAGGGTTGGTGTGCATGGCGTCACAGAGCCCATGGCCCTTTCTGTCTAGACACTTGGGTGCACCTATTCTGAATCGGCTATCAGGAGAGAAATCCCTTTAGTATGCTGCTCTGTTCATCTCTGCGCTGATACTTAGGGGCTTAGTCTCACTCTAGGTGTTCCTCCCAGGTTGGAGAATGGAGTTCTAGACCCACCCCATCTCTTTACTCATAGGTTCTAAGGGTATGATTGACACAGGACAGTAAGTGAGACACATTTGCCCCACCCCTTCCCTCTTGTTTTGGGTAACAATAGCCTGTAAGAAGTCAGGATTCTTTTTCTCCCCCAAAGTGGGCATCCCCTTCCTACTTTGCTTGTCCTGTGCTTAGAAGAGTAGCTACCTAATTCTGGAGAATCTCACACTAGAGAGTGTCTTTCCATCTGGCCTTTGTTAATGATAAAGACTTAGGCTGAGGTACAGCTCAGGGTAGAGGGACTGACTGGCTTGCATGAGGTCCTGGACCCCACCTCTAGTGCCAGAAATGACAAAGACAAATATTACTAATGAGGATTTCACTTGGCCTCTGTTTGCCTTTCCTGTGCTTTAGGTATCAAGTTGCTCAGCTCCCAGAAGAGGGGTGTCATTTGTGAGCCCCAACAAAGTAACTACTTAGTCATGGTGTTTCTACATGGGCGAGGCTTAATCAGGATGGTGACATAGCGGTGACATGGCATGAGGGCTAGGGTGGGGAGTTGCGCTCTTGCTAATTACTATGTTGGCCATGTCCCCTGCCTCCCTTCCACCTGGAAATATAGCCAGAGAACTGACCATAGTAGCCAGAATAAGAGAATATTCTTTTTGAGGTACCGGGGATTGAACCTAGGGCCTTCACACTGGGCTACATTCACAGCTCTTTATTTCACTTTTGAGATAGGGCTAAGTCCTGATGTTGCTCAGGCTGGACTGAAAAGCGGTGATCCTCCTGCCTTAGCCACCATGCTCTCTCCTGAGGCAATAATCTTGACCCCACAATAGTCAGTGGCATCTTTACATTTCCAGCCATAAGCTGACATCCCCCAGATGCCCGACAGGTGCTCCTTATGTCCAGTTGTCCCCCGTGGGCCATGGTGTCTTGGTCCCATAGGGCACCCACATTCATCTTTGCTGCAGACCATAAGTGGCCTCCAATCTCACCATTGGGCCAAAGTGGAAAGGTTTCCTTCAGGCCCGTCTCTAGATCACTACCAAGCTAAGCTCACTGTGACCTTGATGTGAAAATTATGTCTCCCGAAAAACAAATGCTGAACCAATTAATCAATGCTAAGAGTAGTAAGTGCCAAAGAAGGTCTGGAAGACACACCTGTGGGTCCGAGGATGGTGAGGCAGCTCCTCCACCATTGTTGTGGGAAAGCTGGCTTGCATGTACCCACCCGGAAACACGGCTTCCCAGAGCAGTGTCCTGTGCCTTCTCTTGAAGCATCACTCGGGGCACCTAGGCAGGCAGAATCCATAGGAAAAGGGAGAGCAGCAAAGTACATTGTCAGTTTTTCTCTACAAACCTTCAGATTATGTATGTGATTGCAAAAGCACTTACCCTGTGGCTCTTCAGGCTGTGGTGGAGGAAGACCAAAGCAAACCAACAAAAAACCTGGAATGATTAAAACCAACAGCAATGGCATCACCTTGCTTTTTCTTTCTATCCTTGTCTCCTCTTTTTTAAATAGGAATGGAAAGAGAAATCTAATATTTTAACAAACCCATTGACAGCTTGCTTTTATTTGATTTATGCCTCATTTGCATGAATGAAAATACAGCGAGAGGGTGGGGTTTAACAATAACATACAAACCATTGGGAGGGGCTTTCATTGCTGGTGTCCTCATAGGATGATCTTGTCTCTTCTATCACCCAGGAACCTCATGATGACCCTCACGATGATACCACCGATTCTGCCCCAGAAAGCAAAGGCCCTGGAAGCCAAGGACTGAGGATAGCTAGGCAGTCCCCAACAGCCAGCAGCCAAGCCTTAGGTAGCTGGACACTTAGGGCAAGGGTGTCCTGGATGTATTTGGTCCACATCTGATCTCATTTTGATCAATGTTCAGAAAATATGAGAGTCCTGTATGCTTTTTATTGAGCCATACTTCTGTTCTAAATTCCATTTTTGCCTTCTGAACAGAGCATTCTCAGTACTGTCTTTCACAAGTTCAGAAGCTAGGAATGAATTAAGTGTTGCCCTGTCAGGGAGTATTTGTATATCACCAGGGATGGAAGTCTTGGGAATCTCAGGGCAGTGGTGAAGGAGTGTGGCAGGTAGGAGAGAGGGTCCCTCTGGAACTCGGGGTGCCCCCTGCGAGACATCTCCAGCTTCCCTAGGACAGTGAAGTGCAGTGATGGTGGAAAAAGTGCCTTGATTTTAAATTTGATTAGTGATATCTGCCAGCACGAGTAGTTGCATGAACAAAACCCTGATATGACAGAGCCTAGACAGGGCTATTCCTTTGAGCCGTCGACTGTGGAGGTAGATGTGGAGTTCAGAGCAGCACTGGAACCATTCTTCCCAGGGTGCTTCTTGAGCCTTGTTTTGCAAATGGACACAATGGCCTTGGCCCTCGGAGAGAGCGAAGCCAACAAGCACAGCTGGGAGATAACAGAGCTCAGTGAGGTTTATCATTGGTGACAAGTAAGGGCCATGGTGTGACGACCCCCAAAGCTATGTCTTGCTAGACACAGGAGAGGGCTTTTCTAGAGGAAATCATACTGGAAAGACTCATCTTGTGTCGGGTGGACTCATTCCCGAATATACGCTGTTTGGGGTCATGCTTCATCCTACACCCCAAGTTCAAACATGCAAGGTGGGAAGGCCTCCTTCAGCATTATAATGAGACTTCAGTCAGCAGTGTGTACCTAGGTCACCTAGGAGGGTAGCTCCGCACTTCTGGCTATTTCCATGTGATTGTGTTTGTCTGAAAGGAGAACACGACGTGCAGGTGTGCTGACAGTCACAGGAAGGGGAAGCAGCCTGTTTGCCTGCTAGCACGGGTGACGGCCCTGACAATTCCCGTCTACTGCTCGGCAGCATGGCACGTGGTCCTGCCTGCCCAGGATCTGAATCTCTGCCCACTTCCCTAATTGGTTATGCAGCCTTTCTGGTGAGTTGCTGAATTACCCTTCAATGAATTCCTTCCCCATTTAGCTCTTCACAGATTGTCACTAGCCAGGATCACTTCTGCTGCTTGCAGCTAGGGATCCTGGCCGCTCTATGTGCGAAGTGAAGGTCCCTGCGGGAGGAGCCACTCACCACGTGCAAGGGCATGCAAAATACTAGCCCTAGCTATCTTTCGGACACATTCTATGGCAATGCTTCACTGGATCCAAACTGTCCCAGAATAGATACCCCCATGGTCGTAGTCACATGCACAGAAAGCTGAATTAGGAACTTGAAGTGTCTATGTCTTGGGCCTGCTGCCATCACAACCGTGAGGGAAGCCTCTCCAGAACCTTCGATCTTCAGTGAAGCAAGGCCTACATCTGCTCTCAAACCTCATAACAAAAGGAGTCATCCCCTAGCAACCTTCCCTGAGCACCAGGAGCACTTGTTGTTGACATGTGGCACCCTCTGTCTACCCCACATTGGAAGCTCCTTGTGTTTGTGCTGAGCTGGAGTTACTTGGGCTCCCTCTGAGGCCATCCTCTTCTATGTCGTAAAGTCCTTGAGCATTTTCTCCCTGTCTGGGATGCTCATGAAGATGTAGTTCCAAGCAAGAGGGTCTGAGGACAGAAATGTGAATTTGAACCATTGCTTTGGAGGGGTGTGGCCTTCCCGGTGCTCGGTTTAACCCCTTTCCACAGGGCAATGGGCAATAAGAGCAGTCCATAGTTCTAAATGCCTGATGTGCCTGAACCATACAAAGATTGGTGTTCTGGTTATAAGAAAGGAAAGGGAACCAGTGTTCTTTGTAAGTTGTATTAGCATGAAAAGCATCCCAGGCATTATTATTTTGATTTCCATTTCTCTTTTAACTTCCTCATAGCCTATCTTATTCTTACGTATTTCATAAACTCCTGAATTACTTGATGAATGAATACATACTCAATGTGGCCCTTCCCCAAGCTTCCTAAGGTGAATGTCAAAACCAATAATTCCCTTTTTGATTGAGTGGTCAAAACCTGGGTCATCTCTGTTTATTTGGTGGGTAACAGGCTCATGAACTTCAACAACTCTTGAACTGTACTTGCCTTCGATTCACTCATTTGCAGACCAGGCGATATGTCACACATCCCTTCAGAGAGCTGGAGACTGGGACTGCACTAAAATGAAGGAGACAGGCCAGGCAGGGTGGCTCTGAGCTTTCCTGGACCACCTGCCTCAGGTGAGGTGATGGGCGGTGCGTGCTGCTCTGTGTGGCCTCAGTAACGGCCTGGCTCCCTTACAGTTGTGTGGCAGTTCTTCCTCAGGAAGGCAGCATCTTCTCAGAGCTCCCAGAGGGCCAGCCTCCGCTGCCTGGAGCCCACCTACCTGCCTGGCGCTCACAGTCTGGTGCTGAACATTCTTTCGTCCTTCTGTTCCGTCTTACGTCGCTACCATGCTGACAGCTGCAGGAACACATGGCGCTGGCTTGGCAGCTGCGGCACACAGATGCTGGGCTCTGTAATGCACTGTCCCCCCTCTGCTGCTTCTCCTGAGCACATCTCTGGCTGCGAGGATGTCTTCACTACTGCCTCGCAGAGGGCTGCACTCTGAGGCGCTAGTGGAGTGTAAAGCCCCAGGGACTAGCTGCTGAGCAGGCAGGACCGCTCTGTTCTTAGGATCAGCTTTGCCTTTTTCTTACTCCCTGTCAGTTTTTAAACTGTGCTGCAAGCCTGAGAATCTTTTCCAGCTGGCTTGCGGGGAGACAGCATAGTGGGGGCATGTTCCCACCACTCTTGAGCCATCTCCATCCGGATCCTCACTAGTTCCTCCTGGTGGCCTTCTTGCAGCGGTCTCCTCCTGCAATTCATCTCTTGTGGCCTTTGCCCCTGCCTTTTATTTCCTTGGTCTTGACAGTGATTTTCTTATGACTGAAGCTGACTCTTTCTCTCTTCTTTTCTTGAAACCCTTGCAGCTTGTGAAATAAAACCTGAAACTCCTAGTGACTCAAAGCTCCTCTGCTCACCCCTGACTTCACCTCTGATTTGGTCACACCTGTTTTGGTAGAAACAAGTCTGACTGTCACTTAGAGCTAGCTGGTCTTGGACTTGTTCCTTCGGCCTGGTAGTTTCTTTTTTCCTCTTGTCTATTCCCCAGGTCCCTTCTAAGCTGAGAGCTTCTGAGGCACAGCCCTCAACACTGGCCTGACCCTGGCTGGGCCAATGGTGGTTGTCCCTCCAGAGCCATCTCCCAACCGGTTGCATAACAAGGTCACAGTTAACATGGAGAGTGGGGTGTGCTCCGGCACAGAGAGCAGCTCAGGGTGGTAATGAAGGTCCCTGCTGTGTGCTCCTGCACACTCTGACCTTCCCTGCTTGCTCTTTAATTTCCTAGTTGTGTGCTCTCCCTTTGTCTCCAAGACAGTCCCAGGGTTTCTCCAGGACAAGGACAGACAGACTCTTGTTCAATTCTGTGCTCATTTATTGCCCAGCATGGAGTAGGATGTCAGGGTAAGTGACACAGTGGCATGCAGAGCATGCATGTCCCTGGTGATGCTGTCAGAGGCCTTGCCCACTAGACCACCAGATCCAGGTTCATGGCCACCCTAAGTATAAGACCCAGGACAGAAATGGGAGACATCAGGAGTTCTGTAGGTTCTGAAACTTTTCTAATTTGCTTAGAAGGTGAACATCTGTCTTTCCATAAGGTGTGCTGTTCTGGGGACAGAGATAGTGTCCCTTTTCTTGTTTCTTATCTTTGCTTTTCCTCTGCCTTATTTTTGGGCCACAGAAAATATCCATTAAAGAAAACTGCATGAGCATGCATGGTGCAACACACTTGTAAGCCCAGCGCTTGGGAGGCTGAGGCAGGAGGATCACCAGGAGTTCCAGGCCAGCTTGGCTACAGAGTGAGTTCAAGGCCAGCCTATATTGCAGAGACCATCTCAAAAAACAAAAAGGAAACAACTGCATGTTACTGGGCATAATTTTTATTTGCATTTAAAATAAAGTGAAATTTACAGTGGCATTGTTGACAAACTAGAAACTTCTGACAAATGAGAAGAATTTAAAGACTTGAGACTCCAAGTACCCAGAGCTGCCCAGACCTCTGCCGTTGCTGCCCTGGCCCACAGAGCTACCGTTTCCTCTTACACACACCTATAGGGAAATTCTGGAATGCTCTCCCTGGACCCGGGCTGCAGGATCTTGTCCTGTCTCCTCCACCTGGCAGCTGGTGACCCAGCTCGTGCTCCTTAACCTCCCTGCCCCTCTTCCTCATGCTCCATTCATGTTCACAGTCAGAAGAGTCCAGTGCTACTGCAGAATGAAACTGAAGCCAGGTGTTCACAGCAGAGGGAGCTGCATGGTCAGCACCAGTCCACTAATGGACAGTAATTTATTGAGTGCTTATTTTATGCCTGGCTCTGCCTGTTTATCTCTCTCTCTCTCTCTCTCTCTCTCTGTCTGTCTGTCTGTCTGTCTGTCTGTCTGTCTGTCTATCTATCTATCTATCTATCTATCTATCTATCTATCTATCTATCTATCTATCTATCTATCTAATCCATCCATCCATCCATCCATCCATCCATCCATCCATCCATCCATCTATCTATCTATCTATCTATCTATCTATCTATCTATTTTCATCTGTCTATCTGTCTGTCTATCTAATCTATCTGTCTGTCTATCTATCTATCTATCTATCTATCTATCTATCTATCTATCTATCTATCTACCTATCTATCCATCCATCCAAGCATGTTTGCAACACATAATAAATACCTTCGCTGTCAGGAACTGGTACGCCAACTGTCATATCTTGGTCTGTTTTACTCCCCTTACCTTCCCTCCTAACTCCTGCACCCCAAGCCTCCTTTTTTGTTCATTTGTTTCCTTCAGGGCCTTGAACCACACATGATAAGCAAGGGCTCTACCCCAGGCCGCATCCCCAGCCCAAGGCCTGCCGCCCATGCAGCTGATATTCTGGTCTAAGAACAAGGACGAAAGACCTGAGCACAGGAGCTCCTCCTACTATCACTGAGAGCATCGTAGCATATTTCACGTGTGGGTGCTTTTTTTATTACAACATCTCACTATGTATCATCCCATTTTTTCTGAGTCATGAAAGCATTCATTTAGTTGTGTTATATCTTTCAATTTTTATTTCTTCTTTTGAGTCCTTATACTAGAGAGACGATACGATATTTATACATGTGGGCCTGGTTTATTTCACTTATGAGTATATCTTCAAGTGGCATTCACATATCTGTATATACAAAATAGCATAGATATACAGCTACTTTCTCATAGTTCAATGAGAAGAAAGTTTTGAACTAGTAGTGCTTAGACAAGCTATCATGTCTGCATCCTGTACTATGAATAACTACTATGAAGACAACAATATGCAGTGTATTAATTATTGTAACTGTACTACTCACCTGTTTTGAAACTATCTCATTGCTACTTCTTTCTCAATAAAATTACTTTAATAAAAAAAAAAACATTCACTCTACACCATGCTCTCCTTGCCTTCATTGTTTGTGTAGAGAAGTCGGCTGAGAGGCAAGATCTGCACTAATGGTGGTTGGACAGGATATTATGTCGGCTTTTAGTACTATGGTCATCCACTAGGTAAATAATTATTGAATTTTTGATATAATTCAGGTATAAAAAATAAGATAAGTAAGCAACTACACTCTTAATTCACTGATAAGAGATATCTGCTAAAATAATATCTGTAAATATAATATCATGT
>PVKA01014773.1:0-51538 GCA_004027165.1 Ctenomys sociabilis | reverse complement strand
CATCTACCATTGAACCCTACCTCTAAGCCTTGAACAGGTAAATTAATGTCCTTATTCCAGTGGTGGCTAACCCTTCAGAGCTTTCAGTGACAATGAACGGCTGCTGCAGCACACATGCCATAGGTTTGCCACCACTGCCTATTCATAGATTTGGAGAGGGAGGCACAAGGAGGTGACATAACATGCTGAAAGGCACAAACTACCAAGCAGAGCCACTGGGATGCAGGACCAGATGGTCAAACTTCCAAATGGGAACTACTAACCACTAGAACAAATAAATGACATGAAGTGGGGCAATCAGGATCTATTCTTTGCCGTCATCGTCAGGCTCCTCCATTCACAAGCTAAGACAGTGGCTGTCCATGTTAGCAACACAATTTACTGCTGTAGCAAAAGAAAATATTTGCCTGTGTTAGACTTCATGAGACGTACTGCTTCGAACACCAATAAATATCACACTAGTACTGAAGAAAAATATTTAAAGAAAGCCTGTATGGTTTAGTTGCTTACTTAACCCTCACAAGGGTTAAAAGCCATTGATTTTCAGAAAGGAAACGTCTGTATCCTAATTTATGCCTGCCTATCTCTCAACTGTCAGCAGAAATGCAGAAGGTCAACTCGGGCTGCACCAATAGGTGTTTCATAAGCTAAATGGTGATAAAGAATTAGATCAGCCCCAAAGCCAAGGTAGAACTGGAAGTGAATATGCACTTTCAGCGGGCCATTTCTCGCAGGATGTAAATTACAGCCGCTCCAAGATATAGTAGGCATTCACTCAAGTTTCGCTGTGGCTTTTCATAGCCTTTCTACTATTGTGTTTGAAGTAAAAGTTAATAAAAGTCCAGAAACAAATTTGAAAAGGTATTGGTACCAAGAGATTAATTCAAGAGTTTTTAGAGGAAGTACCCTCCACCATGAATGGCTTTGGAATGAAAGAGGAGCCCTGCTCCACATATGGCGCTCAGGAATTCCCTAACGCAGAGCACAAGCCACAAGCGCCAGTCCTACCACCCTCTCCCCTGGGACAGGGGAAACTGTGCTTTGTTATTGGCTCTTGGCAACAGGTAAAACCCAGCTTAAGTGTCCCTTCCACCACCATGAGGCTCTGCAGCCTGCCATCCATCTGGAAAATCTATTTCTCAAATTCAATCAGACCCACAAAGGTGAGAAGCAAACAGCAACTATTTTGACCTTAAAGGTCTTAAGAATATCAGCGGGCTTTGTCAACAGAGACCAAATGCAACATGGAGTTGACACACTAGCCAAGGCTATTTCAGCCGGCTCCTCCCTGGGCTCTGACCAGCACTGCCTCTTTCCTTCCCCCACCCCCAAATAAACACCTTACTGTAAAGAATGGATATTTGACCAGAATAATTCATGCCATCTACCTAAGTTGACCTCATCAAGAACTCCAAGGGGCAGTGGCTACAGGGAGTCATGGTCCAGAGACCTAAAGGTTATAAGAATTGGAGGTGGTTGACCCTACAGGGAGCTTCACTGTGAGTAAAGGTGACATTCAAATCCAATCAGTCTGGAAGAGTCGCTTTAAGCCTTGGAGCCAAGTGGGTTGCCCCCCACTAACAAATGAAGCTTCCAAGAGAGGCAAGCCTAGCAATTTGCACTTCATTCTTTTCCAATCTAGAGTGAATGTTCCAACACAACGTGACATTTAAACCTCACAATACAATGCAATGGGAACACAAATGCAGAACAGCAAGCGATTTTCAGAGGGAGTTACTAAGAGATCAAGTTTGGATCGTGGAGTCCGATTATTACAGATACCTAATTACAGATATAATTCTTTAGAACCCAAACTTGATATATACAGTCTGAAGGAATTCGCTACAGGAGTTCTGAAAGGTGCCCACTGGGCAGTGGTGAAGGCCTATAGAATTTGGCTCATGTTTAAAACAGAGTGAAATAAATCTGGTACTTGGTTGATGGAGGACCAAGTTTAACATCTGGGCAACATTCCAAAATTATTACATGAGGACTCAGAATTTAGATTCTATTCCAATGAACTTGGAGATTGTCTGAGAAGAGGACACTTGGTCAGCTGGCTTTCCTGCCCACCCGAGAAGCCTCTGCTTGTGCCTGGGAATGTGTACAAAGGGGTGCTATAAAAGTGTGCAAATCTGTGCTGCCATGTGGTGCCTGGGATCAGAGCCGACCCTGAGAAAAAGCTAGTTTAATGTGTGGTGCCATATCTTCCTGGTCCACCTGCTTTGAGGGCAGGTAGAGTAGACGGTCCTGTGTGTGTTACAGCATCTCATGTCAAGAATGCTGCACTGGCCATTCTGGAAGAATCTAGGGTTTGGGCACTTAATGGCTTTAGAGCAAACTCAGACAACAAGAGACAGGGATCTCGTAAATCTCCTCTGGTAGCCTTCCTCACCCTCTATCTTGGAAAATTCTCTAGAAATTCTGAATGCTACATGGTTTTTCCTCAGCATGGCAGAGCCGCAGCTGTCCACAGCAGGGTTCTGCTCTTACTGCAATGTATGCTGGTTTTTCTCCCTTCTCGGCCCACTTCCCTGGGATTCCCTCCTAAATAACTTACTTGCACCCAAGTCTTTGTCAAGGTCCTATTTCAAAGCAATCCAAACAGGAGACCAGCCCAAAGAAGGAAAGAGAAAATACATGCAGAAAGACACACATGCTTCAGCACACAGAGACCTCCCTAGACCCAACAACATCGATTCTCTAGCCTTTCTATCCTTTGAGCCAACAAATCTACCTTTTTTTTTCTTTTTTACTTAAACAGTCCACATTAGATTTTTCATTACTTGCAATGACAAAGAGCCTCCAAATAAGATTAGTGTTTGGACATCTCTAGTCCTTATAGGGCTGCACGCTAGCTCGTTCATTAGTTGGCAGCCTCTTGATGCACCAGCACTCAGTTAGCAGGCTCCTGATCCATAATGGATGGAAATGATGTGCATTAAATGAGAGAATCCCAATCATGTGTTTTTACTTACTCTTGGTGAGAAGAGGAAGGCCTAGTATTTTTATGTATCCTTTGGTGAGGGCTCGCTTTGGGCTGGCACACACTGCACGTGCCATGCTGTAAATAGTTGCTCCCTAGAGCCTCATAAGTACTCCCATGACCCCCAACCACCAGGCACTTCTCCACTTCAATCCTTAGCTTCCTCCATGCTCCTGCAAGTGAAAGGTCAACACCTGGCCCAGCACCGGCTTGCAGGCAGTCTGTGCTCTGATTGGCCGGTTCTGGCCTTGAAATCATACAATATTTGGGATATCACCACTGCATGAGGCCTAATATTTTCACACCCAATGCTCTTTTCATGTTAATCCCCATAAAGCTCTAAAGTAATGCAACACAAACTCCTTAACAGAAAAGAAATGTCTTTTTTTTTTTCCCTCCAGGCCTGCCATACTGCTCAAAATTCAGAGAAAACAGCTTTTTGTCACTGCATGAATATTAATACTAGTACAGTGTGCCTGCAGATGTAGTCTTGGGCTTTTCATCTGGCTACAGGATGCACCAAGAAACAAACTGACCTGCAAAAGTTGTCCCTCCTTCCTCTGTGCAGCTCCTCCTGTGAATGGCAATGTATGATTCTTCCAGATTTTTTTAACCCTGCAGCTGGTGCTGTTCAATGAATATTTTTTGGCACTAGAGGGGCTCCCATCTGCATCCCAAGTCCAAAATAATCAAGAGGTTTTCACGTTTATTTTTCCAGGCATTTTCCCTCCTCAGTCTTCTTCTTCAATTTCCATAGATAAGGTATTTCTTCAACTTTAAGAGCCAAATCTAACTACTCACTTTTTGGAAGCAACACAATATACAGTATTTTCTCCATGGGGTGTGGAGAAATCTCATGTATGAGTTCAAAGTCCAGTTCTTCCACTCAGTCATGACTTGAGTGGGATTCCACAAGAGATGCAAGAGACTGTTCCTTGTTCCACAGCATGGCTCCATACAGGAAAGCCTTCGGAAGAGCCATAGAAAGACCACTCCTGTACCTCACCTTCCATGGACAAGACACAGGAGTGCATAGAATACAAGTGTCTGCCCTTAGACATTTCAGCTGAAGAAGGAACTTGGCTCAGCATCAAGAGTGGGAGTACCTACTGAGAGGGAAAAATAACAACAATCTGTAAGAAACTTTTGCATAAAGTTGAGGCAGGGGAAAGGAAATAAGCAAAAACACTGGAGTAACATTGAAACTGACCTCAGTTCCAGTCAGGTTTCACTTCTAGTGTGGCTGCTGACACAGTTCTCTAGCTGCTGCCTCTCTGCTTCCTCTTTGAAGGACCTTCTCTGTCTTTCTAGGACTGAGTTTCCTGATGCTTTAGTAACAAATCACCACAGACTTGGTGGCTTTAACACAATAGAAATGCGTTTTCTTTCAGTCTTGGAGGCTGGAAGTCTGAAAAACAATCTGTCATTCGATGAAAATCAGGTGGCATTGGGGCCACACTCTGTCAGGTGCTCCAGAGAAGAGTCCACTAGTAGTAAAGATTGGTGGCAGTGAATGACACCCTTGGGCTTGTGACCACCTAATTCCAACCATGCCTACCTCTATAAAGACTCTTGTAAATATATTTAGGTTTTGTCTTAGTAATGCAAGATAACATCTCTGCTTCCAGATTCTTCGCTTAATCCACTGGTGAAGTTGTCACCAGGTAAGGTAACACTCAGAGGTGCTAGGGATTAGAACGTGGACATCTGCTGCAGGGCATTATTCAGGCCCCTCAGATGACAGCAGAAGCTGTGCATGCCCACCTATGACCTCGAACCCTGTGATGCCCCCATCTCCTCGTACTTGCTTTCTGTCAGCTGTCTTTATGCCAGGAGACTGGGGATTTGGTGCCTCAGAGAGGCTTCACAAGAAGCCAAATAGGACTTGGAGGACAAGTACCCCAACTCTCTCCTTAAAAGAGATGATTCTGAAGATAGCTTCCACACTGTCTCTTAGAGTCCTCTGTTCACCTGGCCTCTGGTGGCCACCTGTTTGGGAGCAAACATTTCCCAGCTTCCTTTCTTTCTCCATCTCTCTTTGCCATCCCCTGGTCATGCTTTCTAAGGCAGCCTCCCACACAAACACTTGTGCCCCATCCTCCTCTCAGGGTCTATCTCTGGAACAAACCAACCTCAGAAAGCACTCGTGTCTTTCTTTACCTTGGAGTCATGCCACCTCCAAGAGGCATGAGCTGGGAACCGCTCTGTGTACTGTTGCACTGTCAGGGCTGCTGAAATAAACTGAAGCAAAAGCATCTTCGTAAATTATAACTCCAGACCACATGTGCTAGGCATCTAACCTCTCATGGCTCAGGCCCTGAAAGGCAGCCAGGGCTAGAGCCAGGGATTGAAGATCAAATTCTTTGCCAGAGAGATCTTAAAAGGGAAACTGTCATATTAAGAATTCAGGGCACTCTCCCCAAATTCCTTTCATGTTGGAGGATTTTACTGTTCCTTCTGAATGTAGACTATGATATTGTTAATCTCACATAAATAGAAACAGCCCCAAAATGTATAATAATTGCACACACCACTCCTTTTGTCAACTTTTTGATTTAGCATGACTTGCTGCAGAGCTGGGTTTTATTGTATTATGATACGATAGTAATCTTTTCTGAGGCTTTCACTTTATTTTGTTACATTTATCTAGCACACCAGATTCACACTCCCACAGTAACCATATGGGGAAAAGCCACAAAAGCTGTTAAGTATATTTAATTACTATTTTGATGAGCTCATATTTTAATTATGTTTATTGATTCTGTGTATATAGAAATAGTTTTAGCATTTCCAGAAAAAAAAAATCCAGGAATCAATATGCAGCCATTACTGAGTATTTTATGATTGTGTGTGTAATTAAAACTTTCATAAACTATTTTTGAAAATCATATCCCCTTAATCCTATAGCGGTGATTAGCTGGGTTTCCTGCCGTGCTTAGGTAAGCTTTGGTTTTTCATCTACATAGAAGGAAAATAGGGTTCAGCACAAAATATGTTTATAGTCAAATATTTCTGACTTTAAATGTCTCCCTTCCAAAACAGCAGAATGCACATATTGTACCTTACATGATTTGCTAAAACACCGCTAACAATGATAGAACACAAATTTAAACTTCCTAACAATCCGATGTTGCCAACTCAAAGATTACTCCAACTGTCAGCCATACATATGTTGTTGCTGACAGATTAAAAAAACAGAAAAGAAGGAAAAACCCAAC
This sequence comes from Ctenomys sociabilis, assembly GCA_004027165.1. Taxonomy (NCBI): domain Eukaryota; kingdom Metazoa; phylum Chordata; class Mammalia; order Rodentia; family Ctenomyidae; genus Ctenomys; species Ctenomys sociabilis. The sequence continues at coordinate 45,334 of PVKA01014773.1, read as the reverse complement.
CCTTCAGTGCCTGCCCCCATCCGCTCTCTGTTCGTGTCATCAATGCTTTTACAGTTCTTGGGGAATTTTTACTTTAAAAACTGAAATGGCATAAGCCCGACGCTATTCAGAGAATGAAATTAGAGCCACTTTAACTTGTACACTTCAATACACTCTGTCTGGCTGTGAAAAAAGAAAACAAAACTAAGAAGTTGTCTCTTTAAAAGGTGATGCCAGCCCACCTGGTTCCAGGAGCAAATATTTCTAGCTCCATCCACCTGGCTTGAGATTTCGAGACACGCCATTCCTCCCGCCACCGCCGGCAGCACCAGCTGGTTCTCTTTAGGAACCAGTAGATTCTTGTGTCCTCACAGCCTCCACAAGGGCTCCAGGAATCTGTGTAAATGTAAAGTGTAAATGCCACTTCCAGGCTGTGCTCATGTACACTGGTGTTTGTGCATTTTAGGAGGCCTTGCCTGCCTGCCTGGATTTCCCCTTCCAGCAGCAGCTCCTTTGGACTTTACAGCCAGCCTGAGAGACAGTCATGGCTGCGAGCTACAGAAAACACCAGCAGACAACTTATTCATCCTGACACTCTGGAATGAGGAGGGTTAGGCAGTGATATGATCTCCCTGACTGGGCTCAGCTATGTCTGTCCCCCTCCCAATACCACTGTGTTGCCTTCCAGAAAGAGCACAGAATGCCCGTCTCACCTACCTGCTAAGAACTCATCTCAGAAAAGAATTGTTTAGGGGATAACTTGACTCAAAGCCTTGTTGAGATGAACACGTTAGCTTTCTGAGGCTGCTATGGCCAAACCACAAATGAACGTTCTTCTAGAATGCTCTCCCGGTCCTGTGCCCCAGAGTCCTGAGCTTCCTCTTACACAGACACCATCGATCAGCCTGGGCCCACCTGAATCCAGTCAGAGCTTTCTGTAGTCAGGATTCTCTCAAAGAATCGAATCAGTAAAAAAGAAAGACAGGGACGAGGAGAGGGATAGAGATAGAGAAAGAATAATTGAATAATTATCTTACAGGATTTGGGAGGCTGAGAAGTTTCTAGATTTACAGTGAGCAAACTAGAGGACTAGGAGCGGTGTAAGGTCCAGTGGTCAGGGAGCTGATGGTGTAAGTTGTGGCCCAAGACTAGGAGACCAGTGGCCCTGTTTGGCCAGAGTTCTACAGCTAGTCTGCAAGCTCTGATAGGCATGTCTTGCTGTGCTTCAAATTTTATTTATTTGAAGCTGAGGAGATAGCTCAGCTACATAAGTGCCTGCCTGGCAAGCACAAGGTCCTGAGTTTAATGACAAGTACCACACAAAAAAAAATATTTGTACTTTGAAAGAGATATTTCCCAAGTTTCCCAGACTGGTCTCGAGATAGAAATCCTCCTACGTCAACTTCCCAAGTAGCTAGAATTACAGGTGTGTGCTCTATCTCTGAGTTTTTATGGGATTTATCATAAATCTCTATACAGTGCTAAACAGAAAAACCAAAAAATAGGGAGAGCAAAAGAAGAATTTTCCGAAAATCTCATTTACTATTTTGAGCACAGAGAAGTTTTCTAAATCATTCAGAGGACATATTAGCTAAAGGATTCACACTGGCAGATGCAGTGAGGGTCATTTTTCCTTAAAGAAAGATTTTTGGCAATTTTTCTCAGGATTCTTATGTAATATATATGCAGGGCCATAGCTTAGTATTCACTAAGAAGGAAGGAACAATGTTCACATTATTTTGACAACAAGTGTTCATGGGATTCCAGAGCTCAGCCCTGTTCTAGGTTTTGTGGGGAATTCAAGACAGCATGAAGCCATTTTTGCTATTAAGAAACTGACATACAGGGCTGGGGAGATAGCTCATCAGTCTAAGCACCTGCCTGGCAAATGCAAGGACCTAGGTTCAATCCCCAGCAATGCATGCCATGCCAGCCATGGAAACTGAGCATGGTAGCACACACCTGTAATCCCAGCACTGGAGAGGCTGAGACAGGAGGATTACTATGAGTCTGAGCTGCATTGTGAGACTTTGTACCACATTAATTAATTAACTAATGATTTTTTTTAAAAGAAACTGACATCCTAATGGAGGCTGGCAACTAGCGCAGGGAGATCAGACATATGGATAATCACATAGCGGGTAGCATTGAGGACCTCAGTCGACACACAGCCTGGCTACTGACCCATGTGCCCACCCCTGTCCATCTTCATAAGCTAACTTCTGACCTCATCTGAAATAAAGGTCCCTGTTTGCACAAACCTCCTGCACTGCCTTCCTGCCTGGTCTTCCCACTTGGAAGGTAACCCAGGCTCTTCCCCTGACATCAAAATCTCCCTTGCTTTTGTCCTTACCTACATGTACAGCTTCTTCTCCTGCCTCTCTCTGCTGGTTCCTAGCACCATGCACATAACTATCATGCCTTCAGTTCCCTGAAATACCTCCTCTTGAAATCCTTGTGTTTGCTTGTCTAAATAGAAGATCAGCACAGGGTTAGGGGCATAGCTCAGCAGCACAAGCACTGAGGGCAAGGTCCTGAGTTTGAGTTCTGGTTAAAAAAAAAAAAACTCATTGGAGTATAAGAAACATAACAGGGTTGGGGAGATAAGTCAGCAGTCTAAGCACATGCCAGCAAAGCACAAATTCCCAAGTCTGATCTCCAGTACCATATGCCAAGCCAGTCCCATGGTCCCCAGGTGCACTGCACTGACCCCAAACCAGGTGTGGTGGCACACACCTATGATCGCAGTGCTGAGGAGGGTAAGACAGGAGGACTACTACAAGTAGTGAGACCCTATATCAAAAGAATAAAACTAAAAATATATAAAAAACAAACATAGCAAGCTTTGAAACTAGGTGTCTTGAATCTGTATTTTTAACCTTCTCTGGATGCATAAACTTGTATTGTTTATTGAAACTCTATTGGCCTCTGAAGAATGAGGATAAAAGTAATATTCAGTTAAGATTGGGGAGATAGCTCAGTAGAATACATCCTTGCCTGGCAAGTGCAGGATCCTGAGTTCAATTCTAGGTACTGCAAAATAATAATAATAATATTAATAATAATAATAAGAAGAATACCCACTCTGAATCAATGAGGTGGCATGTTTGTGACACATCCAATGTGTAGCTTCTTGTGGCCCTAAACTTAATGGTCACATCTCTACTTTGACCTACTTCTATTGGATTTCATCCTTCCTGTGCCAAGCCTGAAGAGCCTAATGCCAGGTAGGAAAATGAAGGAAATATCCACTCTCAAGCAGACAGAGTTGGTGACTAAGTCAGGGACTCAGGGGACAAGATGGAGCTTGAGACCTCCTGGTCCATGCCAAGATAGCAAGATGGGTGACTGTGCAGTAACCCTGGGTGCTGGTCTCCCATTCTTCCAGCTTTCTGCTTCCTTTATTACTCTCCCCCTCTTCCCTCCATTAGAGACAGGGTCATCAAAGACTGCCCTGGGCAGCTTCGCCTGGTGCTCTGTGCTCACTCATAAGACGATGCAGGGCACACAAGCGAGGCTGTTGACAGCCACTGCCTGTGCCATGTGCCTCCCTCACTTTGAAGACGCTATTTCCTAACAGGCTGATGTGATTCCAGAGACATTCGCAAGGCATTTACTGTCCCTGTATGATTGGGCGCAGGCCAATGTGACATGCACGATGACTATTCTGCTCCAGTTTCCCCATTTCCAGAATGTTCTTAGTCTGAAGATGAAAAGAAACAATACTAAAGGTCTTTTGTTCTTTTAAAGAGATGATTTATTCATCTATAAAAGTAAGATTCAATAAAAACATGCAAGAATATCTTCAGTATAGTGCTTAACAACTGTTAGCTATTGACATTTCTTGCAGATTGATAGGAAGAACTCAGCCTCCTGACATTCTGTGGAAGGTGTCTCATGCTCTTCCAGTGCATTGCCCTCCACTCACCCACTGTAGGTCTGTGTCACCCTGATCCCCGCCCGAATGTGTCATGAAGTGTGTCTTCTGGAGGCACTGATGAGGACTGTGTCATGAGCTAAGCGCTAGGTGAGATGCTCACCTGTTTCAAATTCTTCCCAATGACATGAAAGTAGTCACACGTCTTGTTTCCCCACACAAATGAATACCATTGTGATTCTACTTGATGTTCTCTTCATATCATGCTGACAGGAGAGACTTTCACAATTGCTTGGCACTGAAATATGTGGTGTTGTCAAACTATGACAACCATCCTCAGACACAGAAGTGGCCAAAGTTGAAAACTGTATTTTCACAGAACTCTTTCTTTTTTATGCTCTATTTCTTTCTTTTGTTTGCTTTTTCTTCTTGAAAAATGCATTTGGTTGTTGCAGGGTCTTACTATGCAGTTCAGACTTGTGATCCTCCTACTTTCAGCCTCCCCAGTGCTGGGGTAAAGGTCTTATAGAAATGGAAGAAGCCAGGGAACTCCGGGAAGAAATCAAGCACCTGCTGAGCAGCTATCCTGTGCCAGGGACTATATTCTATGCCTTCGACAAATCTACGCTGTTTCCCATGCACCATTCTGTAACCCACACTCAGTGTAGACTGCTAACATACTGTGTAGCCTTCCTCTGCAATGGGGATTTTCAACCCCCTTCCTGGCAATGGCCAGCACACAGCCAGACTCACCGATCCCCTCTCAGACATGGTACAAGGCATGGGTAGCAGATGCAGGTGAGCAACGCTACGCGGCTCTGGTTGGGCTGCGTGCCTAAATTTGGCTCTTCAGCAAGAGAATTTGTTCTTGAGACTAAAGTGAACCCTAGATCTCTGTGTAACTCAGTTTTCTTGGACATCTTTTAAGGTCATTTTGATCTCACAAGAGGTCTAGTCACACCATGCTAAATTTTCAGAGTGGAGGAAATTTCTCCCTAACATACAAATGGCTAATGTATTTCATTTTGATCTTTTCTGCTCATCAAGAAGTAATCCTGGCTTCAGAGACAGTGTTCCTCTCAATAATGAATATTTTTGGTCACTACAATAATTGACATTTATTGTGCACAAAGTGTGTGCCAAGCTCAGTACTGGACACTTTATATCAATGTACTTAGGGTTAGCTCTAGAACCTTCCTAATAGAGCCATATCATGTCATATATCACAACATATCACATCACACACCCTATCACATATCATATCACATACTATATCATATATCAATCACATGCCATACCATATCATATGTCAGTCATATTCCATAGTATATATCACATCATATACCATGTTATATATCCTATGCCAAAGTGTTACCAACATTTCAATGAGGTAAAAAACACTAAGATAGGAAGAAAAAGAGTGGCAGATTCAAATTATACCATTCTTTCCTCTGAAGGATCCTCTTGCAAACCACATGGGGCTTGGTCTCACCAATGTGAACTTTCACAAGTGGTCAGATGTCCTCCAATGTCGTATACTAGTAGGGCTAGGCAGGCCACAGGAAAACTCAGTCCCTCAGAAGTCCCACCCATTTGCCATATGAGGTAGCATGTCATAGAGAATGAAGATTAGGACCCGCACATTGAGTCATGGTTATTTTGCCCATTACAGTGTTACTGAAAACCAAAACAAAGGAAACCCCACAGCTCCTGCATCTGCCTAAAAAGGTATAGTTCTTACCCCAAATCCGCATCTTTGACTCATTGTTCCACAGAGCCTCTGGTCTCATTTCAATGTTTGTGGAAAATGAAATCAGAACTCACAGATAGCTAACAGCCCACACAGTCGAGGCCACGTGCATGGAGCGAATCAGGCCTGGGCCCCTAAGAGTACGGCCTGGTGAAATGAAAGCAGAGGTTGGGAACTGGGCTTTGGGTTGACTTTCCAGATCTCTCTGGGTCTCATCATGAGATGGACAGACAGAAAGAGCCTACTCAGTTCCACCAACGCCTCTTCAGTTCTCTTCCTCCAGAGTTTGTGATTCATGTCTTTCTGCACTACTTTCTCTCTTCTCTCTCCCACCTCTCCTTCCACTTGCCCACTGCCATGGAAATGTCCACAGGATCCTGCCTCTGTCACTCAATTCTTACCTTTTATCTCCAATTCTTTCTTAAACTGACCTACTTTTTGCAGATTTTTAGGACTGTCCTCTAGATTCATTCCTCAAATTTTTGCTTTCTGACCCTCCCCCAGACTTACCTCTTCCCCGTTCAGGTGCCTGGATCGCCTGTGACATGACCCCCGTAACTGCAATGTGCCTGGGCTTGTGCTTTCTCTATGATTAATCAAGTTACAACATTGGCAACACAGACTGGCTCCAAATCTTATAAGAAGGCTGGGAGTACGAGTGCTATTTAGGGGAAGATATAAATAGGAATTCTTCATTTAAAAGTCCTCCCAGGTGTTGAAAAGCAATCACCCAGTGACACCAAGGTACAGTATTAATATTTTTGCCAGAAAGACTCTATTTCTACTTGCCGAATTGCAGATCTCATACTTTACAAAACTGGATGAAAATCATCATATATCAATCAACACCTATCTTTCAAACAGCCTCCTGGATCTGGGTCAGTGGAAAATTAATTTCATAATAGAACTACAGCTTTCTTCTTGGGAACCTGAGATGTTTTCTCATTGCCAAGAGCAGGAGACTATCAAAGATAGGCCCTTATGTAACAGATCCCACTTCATAAATGTGAGATCAGGGTAATCCTTGAGAATTTAGGGACACATGTCCAAAGTGGTGCAACTGGGGGCCATCCTGGTCTCTGTCTGTGGGTGACTGCTCAAGCAGTGGCATGGCAAACTGGCAATGACTCGCTCAGCACCCATGACCATGCCTGCCCTTCCCACAAAGCATGCCAGCCTCTCTTCAGGGATATTTTTCTTTCAGTATTTATTGAGAGCATACCATAGGCTTCAGATCATCAACACATCGAGGATCTAGGGAATAAATCTTATGATTCTTAACCTGAGGAATGACCCACTATCTCCACCTCCAATTTCTTAGCTGATCTCCTTGACTTGCAGCTTCAATTCCTTTAATAACTTAAATCTCTGAAAATGCCACCTGTCACCAATTTAATCTCTCCCTATTCTTATGCAAAAAATTAGCCCAGTGACTAAGGTTTTCCCACAGCCTTCCCCAAAATCTGGATTCCTAAGCAGGCCCTCAACTAACATCTGGCCTCACCAACCAGTACCATTCTCATCTTGACCCCTCTGCTTGGGTCCTGTACTTGATCAGTAAGGCGAATTTACCATTCTTTCCTATACTAAGTCCTCTTATACTACCCAGATATCTCACTTATCTGAGATGTCTTTGTACCCTGCTGTACCATCTACATTCTGGTACTTCAAGGTTGAGTTCAGGGCCAGGGATATCACTCAGCCACATAAAGTCCTACCTGGCAAGCAGGAGGTTCTGAGTTTGATCAATAGGAGAGAGAGAGAGAGAGAGAGAGAGACTGAGTGCAAATACTACTAGTTCTGTCCATATTGAAGATGAAGAAGAGCAGTGGTCTTCTATCTATGGGGGCCCTTGGTCTGGTACTCACTGGATACACTACACAAGCAGGTTACTTCTATGTACGTCTACACCAACATTTGCAGACTGGAAACACTGGATGAATCATCTCATTGCCTCTGAGATATGTCTGTGCCTGTTTTCCAAGCCCCCTAAATCTGCCTCCCTAAGTTTTCCACAACATTTAAAAATATACACAGCAATCCCAATTTCATCCTGGAGATTATCCCTAGAAATGAGAACTTCTTAGTTCTTCTTATGAGATTGTTTGTTCACATGTACATGCACACAGAGACGGTTGAGTAAACGGCTGGCAGAACGATTAAGTAAACAGCAGAACTCTGGAACATTAGATGGTTACTGAAAAGAGCGAATTGGATTACAAGTTGCTTTGGAGGAGGTTCTTCTTATCGGGTGATGGTTGGTGTCTAGGTGTCCACCCCAATGAAGCCTCATGTGGGCTTTTCAAAGGCGACTGAACCTTGAGTTTGTGATTCATTTATGGTCTAATACTGAGACTATGGGTGTGAATGCTACACCACCCTATGGTGGGTAACCTGCAGCCAAGATAAGAGACAGGAACTTGCACCTCTGTCTTGGAACCAGCCAATTAGGGACTAAAACCTCTACAAGCTGTGAGCTAAACAAACCTTTCCCTCCCTAAATTTGGGCATTGGGTATTTTGTCCCAGCAATGAGAGAAAAGTACCTAAGACAGGTAGTAAAAGGAAATGAAACACTCAGACACAGAGAGATGGGTAAAATATGACCAAGTTTCACCAAAAGAAGATGCTAGAAGTCCTAGTTCATGTGCTCGCTGAGGGCGCAAGAGCATAGAGAAAGATGTAAAAGGATTTGCTCCAGGTTGTTGACATCAGTTACCTAGGAAAAAGGAAGAAATAAACCAAAAATAAGTGTGGAGACTCCGCAAAAGAGTAGGACTAGAAATCCCATGCAAGCCGGCTATCCCCCTACTGGGAATTTTCTCAAAGGAACTGAAAACATTGTATCATAGTGATATATGTGTACCTATGTTTATAGCAGCACAAAGTGTGATAGCAAAATCTTGGAAACAACCAAGATGTCCATCACATGAGGAATGGTTGAAAAAGATGTGGTATTTCTATATAATGGAGTATTACTCAGCTATTAAGAATGATAAGTTTGAAGCATTTATACTGAAGTGGATGCCTCTTGAACATATACTCATGAGTGAAATAAACCAGACACACATGTGTAAATATCGTATAGTATCCCTAGTATAACAAGCGAAAAGCAGAAATACAAAGTAAAATACAACGTACAACAAGTAAAATCAATTGAGTCAGATAAGGCAAAGGGAATGGCATATGCTGCAGGATACTAATCAGCTTTTCTCCTGGATGGTTAACAACCTAAGATCACAAGTCAGAGTTGGAGAAATAGAAGAGCCACAAGGCCAGCCAACATTTTGGCCCTAGCCTTTCAAGGTTAGCAAAGACTCAGGACATAGGAGAACCTGTACTGCAACATCATGAAACTCAGTTGAGCTCCAAATTTTCTGAACAAGGAGATTATGGAGCCACAGAGGAAAGAGATTCAAGTTCTATAGTGTGCCTGGAGAGAGCCACATGGAGAGGAAACTTTCTCTCAGGCTCTCACAGACAGCAAACTGGTCAAGCATTGGCTGTGACTCATCCACATGGATGACACAGACAAAGGATCTACAGAATAAGGTACAGGACTACAAGATAAACCCTGAGGGGACTTCACTGACCTCATAAGAAACATAAAGTACATGTATTGGTATATAGGTCTTGCTCTATCCAGCAGAAATGTACAAAAATGAAGTACACACCACGGTGCCATAATAATAAGTTGAGCTATAAATGGCTATGGTCGACAACTTCTTCGGATAAGTCACTATTGTTGTGGAATGGTGGACTGTGTTGGATTGTGTTGTTGAGTTCAGGCATCTAAAGTAGTTGGATGACAATGGAGTGCCCATGTTTGACAGGTGTAGACTAAGGAAGGGGTATAGAAAGGAAGAATCATGATGTGTGTGTATGGACAGTACAGTTGGGATAGATACCACATGCTTCTACATAATTCTATGAGAGGCAAGATTTGCACTAATGGTGATTGGACAGGATATTATGTTGGCTTCTAGTACTATGGACAAACACTAGGAAAATAACAAGGTAGAAAGTATTAATTATTGAATCTTTGATGTAATTCAGGTATAAAGAATAAGATACGCAAACAGCTACACTCTCTTAATTTACTGATAAGAGACATATGGTATAATAATGTCTGTAAGTATAATATCATGTATGTACCTCCTATGATACCAAAACATTATGAAAACAGTTTGCAATGTATTAATTTATCAAATACATCTTGTCAAGGTATCTTAAAACTGTCTCATTGATATTTGTACTTCAATAAAACAAAAATAATAAAAAAGTGTTTAAATTGTACTTTAAAAACTTTATTGATTGTAAAAAGTGCATGGTATTCACCTAGATGAAATTACTTTTCTGGGCACATTTGTCTTCAGTAAGAGATGATAAAAGTATGGTCACTAAACACCAAACAGTGGTTATCTCATGGTAGCAAGAAGGCACAGAGCTGGCTTGTTACCCCACCCTGTTCAGGGCCATCTGTTTTGATTCCAATGTGTGCATTGGTTCTGCTCAGAGCAAATGAACTTCTGTACTCCAGGTGCTTTATACAAAGGCACATAGAGAAGGACTTCATGACTAATACCATAGGACACTGGTCCTATTACTACCACCAGTAGTAAAATGAAGACTCAGGAAACAGAACATCAGTGTGGTCCAGCCACACAGCTTAGCCCATGTACTGCTTGTTAGATTAGAGTCTGACCCAAAAGCAAGCACTAGCAAAACTGCCTTGATATTTAGAAAAGTACAAACACCACCTTCCCACTGGGGAAATAAATGTTCCCCCCACCAGCTGGATGTTTTTCTGACCTGGAGCCTACAGCCCACCTGCCGGAGTCCTCCTGGGATTCACTATGGGGCAGTTCCTTTGTTTCTTCTTCTTCCTGTCGCAGCTCTGGTCATGGAACCAGCACCCAATCAAAGTTTACTGAAGCAGGATTGTTAATCCCCTTGTGATCAACCAGGAATTGAACTCAGGTACTTGTGCTTGCCAAAGAAGTGCTTCTTCCACTGAGCCATCTCCTTGACCCCCTCATGCTCTTTCTAAGAAGATGATGAAGTTGGAGAAGGGTTTGAAACACACTATCTCTTGATTATGAGAGCTTGTGCACCTATAGAGTTTAAAGAAACCTGTTTTCTCATATAAACTTCATTAAAGTTATTACTGTGCTTTAAATTGCATTTTGGAAACAGAATCTAATGACTAGAGAAAACTACTATTAAGCCATTGTACAGAATGGAAGTTGTTCATTTAAGTGCACTTGCTGTATATGATGCCTCTCGATTAGTCTTTCCAGAGAAGCTGGCTTATAAGTGTTTTGTGCTGACATCAGAAGAATGTGATCTACTGAAGGTCCCTCTGGTGCAGAAGCCACCACCTACACTGAGAATCTATAGCTGTTCTTGTAATAATTACCATTAAAATGGGCCTAAAATTGTTATAATTTATATGGAAGTGAATTAGCAGAGAAACCCAGGAGTAGGTTCACCACAAACATTGGGTGGAGCCCCACATTGTATTAGTCACTGTACAACATTACTGTTGGAAAGGTGCTTGGGAAAAATTAGGATCACTGTGTTTTCTCCAGTTGGAGAGTTGCATAAACCCAATCTCAGGTCCCCTTGCAGAATGAGCAGGACCTTTACTGGTACATGCTCGGATTGCTCATTCTTAATTAAAGACATTTGCTGTTCTTTTTTCCCTTGGTCATTACAAGAAGTTATGATTTGTGTTTCACTTTTGGTCACATTTTTGTATTTTTGTCTTGCTGAAATGTTTATCCTCAGGAATACAAATTCTGAATAACATCAGTCAACTGAGCACTTCCCATAAGCCAGTGTAAGAGCCACCACTTCACCCACATGACCACCAAGCTTGGAGGAGATGAAGAGAGGGAGAAGCTGGAAAGTTTGTGGGCTTGCTTCAAGGGACACAACTCATCAGCATGGATACAACTCGATAGCCACATCTCCCCACACATCATTACCAGAGGTGATGGTGACAGCTTCAGCAAAGCGCCACCATCCAGGTGGTCTTCTCTTTAGTGCATGATTCACAAAGAAAGGGTTAAAGTTATTTTCTCCATTTCTTCTATTTCTTTTGTTTTAAACAGAAAAGGAATAGCTATTGACTTTGAAGGGGAATAGGTAATTAACTCCTGTTATTTGCTTCCAAAAAGTAAGCATAATTCAAAATTCTAGATTTAGAAAACTCAGATTATCCAATCAAAGATGAGAGATGATCAATTTGAGATGTGGACTGACTCAAAATTGTTACCTTTGGCATATATCAGTTCCATAAGTTGATAAATCTGTCATAGGTCATTATCCTGTCTCTGTATCTATTTCAAAACTTCATTTCCTCCTCAAGAAGGAGCTGAGGATCAGAGTCACTGAGACAGAGTCAAAGCCAGGAGACAGACCTGGCACCCTGCCTCCCTCTCACCACTGTAGGGGCTGTAATCACTGAGAATAAGAGCACTGCTTCCCTCTGTCTCTCCCTCACTGTACCTCTTACTGGCTCCAATCTCTGATGTCAGGGGCCCCTCCAGACCCAGCCCATGCCCAGGCCTAGGGAATGTGTGGGAGAGCATCTGCACTCCCCTGCACCTGCTGGATCCCTCCAGACCCAGCCCAAACCCACAAGTGTGTGGAAGAGCTTCCACACTCCCCTTTGCCTGCTGGACCCCTCCAGACCCAGCCCAGGCCTGGCATATAGGCTTGGGTTGAAACTCTGCAGCTGAAGTCCCTGCAGAGAGAATAGGGGCCAGAACCACCCAGCTAATCCAGAAGCAGAACATCTTCCCAGAGGGCACAGCAGGTTCACTCCCAATGGCTGCAGTGGGAAGGAGCCAAGCACAACAGCCAGATCCAAGCCAGGCACAACTGAATGAATTCAAACTTTGTAGATCTGCACCCGAATATCAGTAGGTGCTAAGGTTATAGCTGCATCAAAGCTCTAAACCAAAGGACGGTGCTATACAAAATGACAAAACACAAGGAGCAAAATGCAATCTCAGGCCCCACGTCCACCCAGAACAAGTGCAGAACACACTAGCACAGAAGAAATCGGGAATCACACAGCTGAAATGTCTGAATTAATAATGTATGAAGTAAAGAAACAACTGCAGAGAGGTATAGAGGAACTCAAATCAGAAATAATCTCTGAAATAAAAAAGAAATCTCTGAATAAATAGTGTCAAGAATCGAATACAGAAACATGCAGAGGAAATCAGATCAGAAATAATCTCTGGGGCTCAGTGGAATAAACACTTCCCTGGCAAGTGTGAGGGCCTGAGTTCAATCCCCGGTTCCACAAAAAAAAAAAAAAAAAAAAAAAAAAAAAGAAAGAAATAATCTCTGAAGTAAAAAATAAAACGATAATCTTTGATACCCTCCACCTGACCCTCACAGCTGATGCCTTGAAAGGGTAGTGCCATGGGGTTCTCTGCCATGGGAGCCATTGGCCAGGAGCAACACCCTCGGCAGCACCCACTTTCTGAGGGAATTTCAAAAGCATTTGCAATCTTATTATTCCCTAATCTGGGGATGGAGGTCACTGTTAAGTCCCAAGTTTACTCCTTGAGTGAGGAAGCCAGGAAGCTGGAAAGTTAAACATCTTCCTGGGACCACTGGTGCAGAGACCCTGGCTCAGAGACTCTGACAGACTATTCTCTGCTCTGTGCTAAAGAGCTGAAGGTCCCAAGTCGCAGGTCAGGAAGGAGCATGGAGACTGAGCCCTCTTCTCTCTTTTTCAAATTGCCTTTTCTTTCTTTCTTTCTTTCTTTCTTTCTTTCTTTCTTTCTTTCTTTCTTTCTTTCTTTCTTTCTTTCTTTCTTTCTTCCTTTCTTCCTTTCTTCCTTTCTTCCTTTCTTTCTTTCTTTCTTTCTTTGGTACAGGGTCTCACTATGCAGCTTGGACTCGCAGTGATCCTCCTGTCTCAGTCTCCCCAGCACTGGGATACAAGCATGTGACACCAGGCCCAGTTTCAGGGCCGGCACTGCAGCACCAAGAGTTCTAGGGCCAGTTGGCATGGGGAACCAGGGATTGAAGCTAGGTCCTTGAGTTTATTAGGCAGGCACTTAGACTTCTGCCAAGCTATCTCCCCATCCCAGAGCCCTCTTCTCTGACTCCTGTACTTCCTTGCCCTACCTCTAGGTCCCCACCATGCATGGGTACCCACGTCCTGGCAGATGGGGCAGTGGCTAAGGCAAGGAATTCCCCTGTCGCTGTTAGGAGACTTCCTGGACTCTCAGTCATGAGTCCACTTTATAAATATTTGCTGAGTGTCTTCCAAGTACCAGGAACTGTGGTGAACGATGGTGATGTACCAGGAGCACTGAGACGCTATTCTCCTCATGAGTGACACAGAGCTCCACCTGGCACTGTATTCCTTCACTAATCTGGTCCTTAAGTTGACTCCCCCCAGTCACTGCCTGGGCAGCTGATCCCTGATGTTCAGTGAGAGTTGAAGAAGGAAAGTTACACACACACACACACACACACACACACACACACACACACACACATTACAGAATCCCTGGGCTACACTACAGGTGTTAGGAAAGGATCATGTCTGTGCCACTGCCTGGCCAGAGGCCCTTTCTCTGTCTCTCAGGCCCGCGAGGATGCAGCCAGTGTCATGATTATCCCTTGTCAGCTGGTTCACACTGCACCTGTTACCTACGCAGGGCTCTTCTGTGTTGCTGCTGCTTTCACAGTGCACCACCAATGTTACCAACAGCAGGAAGAGATTCCTCACCACTCCACAGACCTGAAGTCTACAGTCAGGGTGTGCTTGTGCTCAGAGCCTAGTGAGGGTTTCTTCTGTGTTCCAGATTGCCAGCACGGCTGAAGAAGGACTAGAGCTCTCTGGGGTCCCTGTGACGAGGCTTTCATCCATCTATGACAACTCCACCCTCCTGACCCAACTACCTCCTTTCCTTTTGGCTTAAAATAGAACAATAACAAACAGAATAGAGCACATAACTTTAACTCTCTCTCTCCTTGAATCATGAGCTAAAGACTAATGGAGCAGATGAAACTTTGTTGAAGTTGACAAAGTTACCTATTGGTTACAACATGCTATATGGAGGAAATGGCTTTGGAGCTAAGTCCACTAGTGCACTGTCATCTTGGGCAAGTCACTGAATTTTCCTGCCTCTCCTTTATCTTGTAGAAATTGGGTCACCATGGGAACAGAGGCTTATATAAGTGAAATGTGCACTTTTGTGTTGGTTCATCAGAAGCATTCAACTTATTAATATTACTTTAGAATTCTCATTAACAATAAAACAATAGAAGCTCATGAGTCTTAAAGTATTATAAACATAAAAAGTAGAAACATCTGCTGTAGCTGCTTCCAACTCCTTTACTAAGAAGACAAAGGTATTAAAACAAAACAAAGCAAAATTTAAAGACAACAGTTAGCTCTAGATGTTTATGCAGGGTTAGTTGTGGACACCCAAAGAGTACAAGAGGAAAAATCATTTTCCCCCCAGTTTGCACAGACTACAGCCCAAGGAAGTACAGAAATCTCTAGAAAACGCATGACAGAAGGTAGTTATAGGCTGGCAAGCATCTGTATCTCACTCACAGCATGGCACAGTCAGTGATACCTACCAGGAAATCCAAAAGAGGGTGTATCTAGGGGGGGGCACATGCACATGTTATGCTTGTGTTTTCTCTGTGCTCGGGTAACACACTATCGAGAGTTTAATTCATGCAGCCCAGAAGTCACTTTTCTTCCCCCAAGAAACTCGGTGCCCATCACTAAGGGGCAGGGCAATGGGTGTTTCTGATGGTAGAGAAGAATCGGAGAGGCGCACAGCTCATTCAGCGTCAGATTAGTCTAAATTAAGTCCCTTGGCCTGCAGAGGGTCTCAGCTTGGAGGGCAACCTGATAGTGAAGATAGAATCTCAGTCTATCGATGTACTAAATTGATGGCAATGAAAAGAATCCTCCCCAGGCACAAAAGTACGCTTGTTTTCAGATTAATGTATCCTGAATGTAGGCTTTTCAGTGCCTGCTGGGAAGGAGTTAACGTGTGCCTGCTTCAGGGCAGAGGCAGAGGCCAGTAGTCTTATTTTGTAAAGTATTTGCTTGCAGAGGTGACCTGGCCACTTGCTCATGAATACACTGAAGGACTATTCTTTCCTAACATGTCACAATGCAAATTCACAGGGACACTGAAGAGTTTGTTTAAATTGGTGGCGACAGAGAGACAACCCCAGAATGCATGCTGGACGGACCTTACATGCTTCCCCCCCACCAAGCTGAAAGTCATCTTGACTGGGCCCAATTTCCTCCTTCCACTGGCACAGTCTCAATTACCTGCTGTTAAGCATCTTGGCCTTATCTTTGTGTAACCAATGCCTGTTTCTCTATTCAAAAATGACTAACAGGAATTCAGGGTATTGTGTTGAATTTTAATGGGTTATTTTGTTTCTCACATGCTGGTTTTCTAAAGGCCCCATAGTGGCTTCCTTTCCCCTGCTCCTTTAAAAATAAGATTAGGGATCTCCATCCCTGACCATGCTAAGAGTCAGCTCCTTGCTAACAGCTGGGCTACCATAGTTGTTTCCTCCTTACCCCAACCCAAGACCCACTTCCTACACCACACTACGTATTCCCAAGTGAGCAGTCAGATCTAATTCATTTTCAGACTCATAATTTTCAGTAGATTCTGTCTGTTCCTTAGCCAATTAACTACCCAAACTTCTGGTTTCTTTTCACAGCTTTTATAACATGGTCCCAAACTACCAGCCACCCTCTTCTTCCTTTTCCACCTGAAACTGGTTTTGTTGCCCTGCCTCAAACACACCTGTGCTTGCCATGTTGCTTCTACCTGACACAAGGCCTCTCCCCACTGTTCAGTTCCCATTGGTCCACGGAGACTCCTAGCTCTGACAGCGTGACTTTCACCTGCTTTGTCTACACAGTCCTTCCTTGACTTATCCTTGTTGTTGGCATTTAAGCACTGGAGATATCACCTGTACTAATGATACATCTTCAAACAGCAAAGACAGTGTCACTGCTGCAGCCCAAGAACATTTTGCATTTGGTGCCATTTGCATTCTATCTGGGTTGCATCCAACTGAAGAACTGTGAGTGCCACTTTTTGATCCAAAATCTAGAACTGTAGATATTAGATAATAAAGGCTCCCTAACCTAGCTCAATGCTCAGAGTGAATGACCTGGAGGCTTTTCAAAATACGCTGTCTGAAGCCCTCACCCCATACACCAAAACAAAAATTATTTAGAAAAAAAGAAGGGGTAAGAGAGAAAGTCACAGAGCTGATCAGTGATGAAGCATTGATTATTACTAGCGTGACATAACAGAAAAGAGTGAGCTTTGATATCAAGTAGACGTTGAATCAAATCTTGTCCCCAAGACATTCATTCAACCACGCTAAGCCTTGGCTCCTTTGTTTATAAATTTCAGATACCACTTATTTTAAGAGTTATTATGTCACCCACGTGACAGAATATGTGGAAACCACCTAGCCTGTTATATGGCACATAGTAGATACTCTAATGGCCATCAATTATGCCTTTCTCCCTGCCATAACTCTATACCCAGTGCCCAGCTACAGTTCCAGAGTGTAATACTTAATTGGATACAGTAAGTCTTCATTCATTTACCAGAATGCACGGAGAGTTTTAAGGAGCCAGATTCCTGATTACACCTCAGTATATCCAAGTGAAATGCAAACATTCCAATAATTTTATTATTATTATTTTAGTACAGGGTCTATAGGGTCTCACTATATAGATCAGACTCCTAGTAATCCACCTGTGTTCAGCCTCCCATGAGCTGGGATTATAGGAGCACACCACCACACCCAGTCTTAACTGCTGTTTTTTTAGCACACCCCAGGGGCAGGGTCTGTATGGCAGGCTAGGGATTGAACCTCTGGCCCCTGTGTCTGCCTAAGCAGGAGCTTTAATCCACTGAGCTATTTGGCCAGCTCTCCAATAATTTTTATCTCTGGATCTGCAATTATTACATCAAATTATTATGTACCATATGACTCTTCAGATATAAATGTCAAATTCAGTATCTGTCTTGAACTACTCAGCAAAAGCCTAGGCTATCACAGATTCCTTCTATCAGTTATTCTTTTCCTGTTCATCTATTTTAGTTTCTCATAACATGAGTGAGAGGCTTTAATGTAAGAAATAAAAGTATGATGTAAATTCTAACATTTGAAGGAAACTGGAATTTGCTTTTACTAGTTCAAATTTGGTCAGCTTTTCACTCATGGTTCTCTCTTCTTTGTCTGATATTTAATAAAAAGTTTATGAGTTTCTGTTTTTCTTAGCTAGGAGACCAGAATAAAATTGAAATTACCATTTTCATTAATCCAACATGGCCTATGTGAATAAAAAGCACACATTATGACATTGTAATGCACTTTATAAGCACTATTTTTTCATTGCTTTACCTTCCTAAAAAAATTTAATATATTTCCCTAGAAACTGGCTCACAAAGATATACTGGTTTCAAGAATATATATTTTACACTATGATTATGAGTAACTTGTAAAAATCAATAAAATGTACTTTGTTTAATGGGTCCACTGAACTAGAGGCTGAGGACTGAGAATGGTTTCACATGTATGTCCACCCCTGGGAACAACTCCAAAAGCTGTTGGATGGAGCCATAAAATAACTCTAAATTAGGGCAGAAAATATTTATTGCAAGGAGAAATTTTCTTTCTTTCCTTTTTAAAGTACATTTGTAGTTTAGCTACTTTCTGGTCATTGAGACACAATGCTTAACGCACACAGCTTAGAGGAGGAAAGATGTCTTTAGCTCACAGTTTGTAGAAGATTCTATGCCTAGTCGGCTGGCTCCAAGAAAAGGTGGCATGGAAGAGGGGAATGGGAGAGGAGAACTGTTCATGTCATAGCTGGCAGAAAGAGAGCAGCTACTGAGAGGAGAGAGGGAGATGTACCCTTCCAGGCAATGCCCGCAGTGAGGTCTGCCCTGCAGCTCGGCCAACTCAAGCATCCAGACTAGCACTGGCCGCATGGCACAACCATCCACCAACTCCAGGTGAGCACTACATTTTGCTTCCCCATGGCACAAGACAGCACTAAGGGATGTGTTTCTGGACAAGGACAATGTGCAGAGAGAGAAAGCAAGCCTGGAAAGCCATCAGACCCAGGCAGAGAGGATGCACCTGGCCAGAAAGTTCAGGGACCCCATTGTTAGTCTCTCAAAGTGACTGTCCTAGAGATAATCACAGGACAATATTGTGGAGAAGGAATAGACAGACCTTTGAGAAGCATACACTCAGGCTGGGAAGAATACTTGTCTTCCATAGGACACAACTATACCCAATAAATGTCAATATTAAGTTCAACAGACATCAAAAGGCTGATCATAGCTGTCATCTACTGGTGTAAGTAAGGACATCTCATGGCTGGGAGAGTAACCACAGTCTGGCGTGAGTGGACAGAGGGACCTGAGTGCAGGAAGGGCACCTCAAAAGTCTGTAGGCTTTTAAATTAGTTGGAAAGAATCATGACTGGATGGAGTCCAAGACTTCAGAGTCTGGAAAGAAATCACTCATTTAGTAACAGGAATTTTTCTTCTTTGGTTCAATCTTTTTATTGTTATTTTTCTCTTTCCCTCATGAGGCTTTTGTGGGGAGAAGTTTGTGTGTTTTCTCTTTTTTGAACTTTTTTCTCTTTTCTTAATTTCATTTCCTCTTATTCCTTATTAGCTTGATTTTTTTTATCACTATTTCTTTTCTTGCATTTTTCTTAATTTTCTTTTTCTTGTTTGTTTTCTAACACTACTGATTTCCTTTTGCTCCTCAGTATAATCTCCTGTATCAATTATCTCTCCTCCTCATAGCTCATTGATTGATTTTTCAAATTTTAATTTTTTTATTATAATTCCCCAACACCTCTATCTTTACTAGTGTAACTGCTAAGATTTATCAATTTCTACTAGCTAAATTTACTGATGAATGCTGTTAATAGAGTTAAAGTTGTTCCATTTAGTAAATAATTGTCAATAAATAGTTGTCAGTATTTGGTTTACCATCATAGTATAATTGTAGATTTCTTTGCAATGACTAAATTTGGTATTGGTCCTTAGGCTCTGTCAATGTTCACTCTGATCCTATAATTGATATTGATTGTATTACTATAACTAAGGTAAAATAGTTGTTGTGATTAATTAATTTTCTTGGGATACTAATATCTGAATATTAGTCTTCGAGTCATTAACAATATCACTACCCATTCCTCTTGAACTGGGTTCTTAGCCAAATATACTGTCACCTCCTACCCCAAGTAAAGGGAGTTCAGTGGATCCTGGACAGAGGTAAAGGCTAGTGGCCATGCATGTGGGACATCAACAAAATGTAGATATTAACTAAAGAGGCCTCTCTACTAACAAAAAAGCTTTTCACTGTAATAAACCCGCATGATTTTAATATAAAAAAGCCAAATGTAGAAACATGAGAAGACAAGGCAACAAAATGCATCTAAAACTTGGCAACTCCCCTAAAGCTGATCTATGGAGCGTCAAAGTAAAAGAATCCAAAATCTACACAGCTGAATTATTCAGAATTACATGGAGGAGATTACAAAATGGATAAATAAAGCCATTGGCCAGCTCATTGAAGATTTATATGAACTTATTAACAGGCTGAATAAAACAGTGATTCTATGGAAGAACTAGTAAAATATAGCAGGAGTAAAAAAAGATGCAAAATGTGCATGACCAGCATAGAGAAGAATTAGAATCCATAAAAAGGCTCCATATAGAAATTCAGTAAGGTAGAAATTGTAGCAAAAGTATAAGCAGCAGAAATATGTGAGGATAGTGTCAGAACTTGAAGACAGGGCTGCTGTGGGTGGCCAATTAATGAGAGACACCTTAACGACAACAAAAGAACATAAAAAATGGATCCAATAGTTCTTAGATGACACGAAGAAGATTAAGATAATTGAAATTAGTGAAAAATCAAGACGTTGCATTTGGAGAAAAGAACTGGTTACTGAATTAATAGCAGGAAACTTTCCCAGTAAATGAAAATAATTTAACATCACAGTAAGTGAGGCATATAGAACTCCAAATAGCTATGCTCATAAAAGTACTTCTCCAAACACATCATAATCAAAATCTCAGAAGTCCAATGCAAAACCAGATTCTTAGAAGTGGGTAGAGAAAAGTAGCAAATCACTTAAAATTGTAAATGCATTAGAGTTACAGCAGACTTCTCAACAGAACCCCTAAAGGATAGGAAAGGTTGGAGTAAAGTATTTCAAACTCCAATAGAAACCAATTTATCAAAGCTGATACACCCTGCAAAACTATATTTGAAAGTTGATGGAGGAATAAGATATTTCCCATGATATAGAGCATGTTAAGAAATTCATGACCAACCAAACAGCACTCCAAAATATCCCCATGGATACCCTACCAAGAACCAATGAATTTAACAAGGAAAAAAATCTGACAGAAAACACCAGATAGTGAGAGCAGTTAAGTAAAGGAGAAAGGTAGAGCCTCAGCAATAGAAAAATAAGGCAGGGACAGCAATAAGTGAATAGCTATCAGTAACAGCTCTCAATGTAACATTCTCAATTTCTTAATCCAATGGCACAGGTTGGAAGAACTGATCAAGAAACAAAATCTAATGGTGTTTTGTGCATGAGAAAAACATTTAACCCAAAAAGAAACTCATGAACTAAATGTCAAAAAATAGAAAATATTTTTTCTAGTCAACAGAAATTTTAAAAAGCAGGTGTAGCAATCATATATATAGTCAAAGTGGAGTTCAAGCCAAAACTGATTAAAAGAGACAAAAAAAATTACTATGTATTCATTAAGGTAATAATCCAATGGCTGGGGACTAGCTCAATAGAATAAGTGCTTGCCTGGCAAGAACAAGGTCCTGAGTTCAATCCCTGGTACCAAAAAAAAAAAAAAAATTACTTTGGGGTTAGGGAGATGGCTCAGTGGAGTAAGCACTTCCCTGGCAAGCACAATGGCCTGAGTTCAATCCCTGGTTCCACCAAAAAAAGAAAAAAAAAAAGGAAATAATAATCCAACAGAAAGAAATACTAATAATTAACATATGCACTGAATAACAGTGTACTCATCTTCATAAAACAAGCACTACTGGACATAAAATATCAGATAAACATAAGCACAAGTATACTGTGAAATGTTAATACCCCAATATCACAAATAGATCAAGTAGACAAAAAAGTCAACAAAGAAATATCATAGTTTAACAAAACTCAAAAATAGATAGGTTTAGTAGACATCTAAAGTATTTTACCCAACACACACAGAATATTCATTCTTTTCAGCAGCACATGGAACTTTCTACAAAATAAGCCATATGGTAGCCGAAAAAAATCAGCCTGAAATAAGAGTAAAACACTGACATTATATAATAGATATATTATCTATATCAGATCACAATGCAATGAAACTAGAAATCAACAATGAAAGAAAGCATGGAAATCATACAGCTGCATAAAAACTAAGCAGTGTACCCTTCAATAAACAATACATTTCAGAAGAAATCAAAGAACAAATATGAGAGTTTGTAGAACTAAATGATAATGCCAGTACTACATACCAGAACTTATGGGATGTAATAGAAGGAGTCCTCTGAGGGAAGTTCAGGCCTGTGAATGATTTAGTCAGAAAAATAGAATGAACCCAAGTAAATAACCTAATGACACACCTCAATGTCCCAGATAAACAAAAAGCCCTCAACTCCAAATCTAGGACAAGTAAGGAAATTATTAAAAAAAAAAAGACAGAAAACAATGAAATGGAGCCAAAAGTACAAGACAAGATCAGTAAGTTGAAGGATTGATTTTTCAAAGGAATAAACAAAAGGACAAACTCCTAGACAATGAAACCCCCCAAAAGGATAAAAAGACCCAAATAAATGAAATTAGAAATGAAAAAGTTGAAATTACAATGGGCACTGACAAAGTGAAAAAAGATTATTAACAACTACTTAGCAAAAGTGTATGCCAATGAATTGGAGAAATAAGAAATGGATAATTTCTAGATGCATACTAATTGTCATAATTGAACCAGTAAGATTAAACCATCCTGGATAATCTAATACAGACA
This sequence comes from Ctenomys sociabilis, assembly GCA_004027165.1. Classification (NCBI taxonomy): domain Eukaryota; kingdom Metazoa; phylum Chordata; class Mammalia; order Rodentia; family Ctenomyidae; genus Ctenomys; species Ctenomys sociabilis. Next base: position 22,600 of record PVKA01014773.1, on the reverse strand, counting down.
ATGATATTTAAATATATACATATATATTTAAATATATACATATATATGTATATATATATCACAGAAATTTGGTCATGATATATGATCTTTTTCATGATTCATCATTCTGTTTGCTAGTTCTGGCTGAAATTTTTGTATCTATATTTGTTAAACAGATCAGTTTATAATTCTGTTTTTTAGTTGGAGTCTTGTCTGGTTTGAGAATCAGGTCACTGATAGCTTCTAAGAATTACTTTTGGAATACTCTGGTTTCCTTTTCATTCAAGGAAACAGGAGTATTTCAAAAGTAATTTTATATATATATATATATATATATATATATATATATATATATGAATTAAGAAAAGCCCAGTCCAGATTGATTCACTGTTCATGTCTATGAAGTTTTCAGAAAAGATCTAACACCAATACTTCCCAAGCTCTTCAATGAAAAGGAAACAGGAGTATTCCAAAAGTAATTCTTAGAAACTATCTCAAACCAGACAAAAATCTAACTAAAAAATGGAATTATAAGCTGATCTGTTTAACAAATATAGATACAAAACTTTCAACCAGAGACTGGCAAACAGAATGATGAATCATGAAAAAGATCATATATCATGACCAAATAGGCTTCATCCCCAAAACGCAAAAGTAGCTCATCATATGCAAACTAATAAATGTAACACATCACAAAACTTACACACTTGTCTCAGTAGAACCAGAAAAAGGCTTATGACAAAATCTAAAATCTTTTCAATATAAAAACCTTGAAGAGAACAGGCATATCTATTTTATCTTCCAGGAGGTTAAAGTGTTTCTGTTCTAATATTAGCTCTTGGATCCATTTTTAGCTTACTTAATATATTGTGAGATATGAAGATGTGGATCAAGATCCAATCTTCTGCATGTGGATAACCAGGTTTCTGAACCCTATTTATTAAAGAGGCTAGTTTTGCTTTCATCTATTTTGGCTCCTTTGTCAAAGATCAAATAGTTGAATATACTTTGGGTTGTTTCTGGATCCTCTTTTCTCTTCCAATGAACACTACCAGCTAGAAAATAAAATAAATAAAACTCTAGAAGTCAGAGGTAGGGGCCAGGGAGATGGCTCAGTAGAATACCGCTTCCCTGGCAAGTGCAAGGGCCTGCGTTCAATCCCTGGTTCCACCAAAAAAAAAAAAAAAAAAAAAAAAAAAAAATAGAAGTCATAGATACAGGCCAGGATTTTCTGAACAGAATTCTCATTGTATAAGAAATAGTACTACATATCACTAAGTTGGATAGTGACTAATTTAAAAAGTTTCTGCACCAGAAAAGGAACAACCAACAGAGTGAAAAGAAAACCTACAGAACTGGAAAAAAATTTGACAGCGATTATTCAAACAGAGGACTAATATCTAGAGTACATAAAGAACCCAAACAGTTAGACCTTCATGTGCTGATCAAATAGCTCAGCAGATTAAAGGGCCTGCAAGCAGGAGCATGGGCTAGGGGTTCCATCCCCTGGTCTACCATGCCGGCTCCACCCCTAGTGCGCAGTGAGATGGCAATTGAGACTGGGTGTGGTGGTGCAAGCCTGTAACCCCAGCACTTGGGAGGCTGTAAACAGGACAATCATTACGAGTACAATCTAGTAGTGAGATGATAAACACCCTGTGGACTCTTCCCTAAAATATAGGAAAAAAAAAATTAAAAAATTAGAACTTCGCAAATAAAAGACCCAGTTTAAAAAAGTGAAATGAAGAAACACTTCACAGAAGAAGTACAAATGAACAAAATACACACAAAGAAATGTTCAACATCACTGGCTAGTACAGAAATCAAATGAAAACGGCACTGAGTGTTATTAGTTGTGTTAAGTTCTCCCCCCTTCCCCCAAGCCTCATGAAGTCATTGGGGTGGATTTCTAGAATTTAATCACGATTTATTCACAGCCCAGGGCTGGGGTCATGGGAGTGAGCTAGACACCCGCCCTGGGACAGAGTGGATGCATGATAAGGAAGGGAGAGAGGCTTGCCTGCTCCTGCTGCTGCTGCCACTCCTCCCTTTTCCCTTTTGCTGTTTTCCATCTCCATAAACTGCTGCCCTCTGCCACGTGCCTTTCCGCCTGGGAGCCAGCCGAGTATGGACTGAAACCTCCACAAACTGTGAGCTAAATAACCCTTTCTTCTCTTAATTTTGCTTTTTGGGTATTTTGTCCCAGCAATGAGAGAAAAGTAACTGAGACAGAGATTCCATCTTACCCCAGAAAGAAGGACAGTCATCAGGTAACCCAAGTCATACCTAATGCTGGCAAGGCATTAGGCGCCCTTCTTCATTGTCGATGGAAATGTAAACTAGTAGAACCACTACGGAAATCAGTATGGAGATTCCTCAAAAAACACCAACTAGAAATTACACTTGACCCTTCTAGATCTCTTTCTAAAAGCTTTAAAGATACAGCTCAGCAGATTAAAGAGCCTGCTTCAGCAGAGGCAGAGATCAGAGTTCCATCCCCAGGGTGCCGTGCCAGCCCCACCCCCAGGGCACGCTGAGGTGGTAATTGAGCCTAGGCGTGATGGCGCGTGCCGGTAATACCAGCACTTAGAAGGCTGAAAACAAGAGGATCACTACGAATCTGATCTACGTAGTGAGACCCTGGAGACCCTGTACTAAAATAATAGTGCATAGTTTCTTTTGTATGAGAAATTCAAATGACAAACAGCAAAATATTTATTTATTTGTTTGTTTTTGGTACAGGGTCTCGCTACACAGTTAGGACTCATAGTGATCCTCCGGTCTCAGCCCCACTAGCTCTGGGATTACAGGCGTGCACCCAGGGTTCTGGGACTGGCACAACATGCAGTAGTGGGGATCAAACTTGGAACTTTATGCTTGGCAGGTAGGAGCTTAGACTGCTGAGCTATTGCCCTCAGCACCAAGAGCAAAATAAAAGACAGATGACAGGAAATAGGATGATAGAGGAAAATGGACTTGAGAGGTGAAAGGAAGTGAGATGGAGGGGAGGGACAGGGAATGAAAACATGAATGAAAATGGGTCACGTACGTGTACCAACTCCCCATAAGGAAAGCAAACATTATGCACTGAAAATATATGCTAAATAAAGAAAAAAAAATTGGAAAACTGCCAAGACACAAATAGGGGCTTTACCGAAGGGAATTAAAAATGGAAAATATGACCATAAAAAGGTATTTCATATCATTAGATGTTATGCAAATTAAAGACATGGAATACTACTTCACCCCTGTTAGAATTACTCAAATAAAAAAAAATTGGTAAAAACAAGATTGGTTCCGGTGCAGAGCAACTGGCTGTCTCGTATATCAGTGATGGAAATGTACAGAGATGCAGTCACACAAGAAAACAGCCCAGCAATCTCTTACAGGTACACACTTACTATATAACCTAGCAATTGCACTCCTTAATATTTATCTAAGAAAAAGTGTATGTGTACGCAAAAGCTTGTCCATGAATGTTTTAGGAGTTTTATTTGTAATAGCCCAAACCAGAGAGGACCCCAAAAGTCTTTTATCAAGTAAACAGATAGATAAATTGCGAGATGGCTGTATCAGGAATACTGCTAATAAGTAAAAGAGGAGAAAGGAGAACAGAGTCCTGATACGGCAATGCGGATGGATCTCCAGGCAATTGCGGCGAGTGTAAACAGGGCTTCCTATTTTATAGTTTCACTGACATATCGTTGCTAAAGTTACAAAATGGTAGTGATGCTGAGAACAGATCAGAGGTTGCTGGGGGTTGGAGGGGAGAAACGTAAAGTCATGAAGGAGCAATACAAGGAAGCCCCATGGTTGTGAGGGGATAGTTTTTATATCCTGATTGTGTTAATGGTCATCAAAAACTAAAAATCTATTAAAACAATACTCATACATTTCTGAGAAAGCAGTTGGAATGCAAGCATGGTTTTTACCTCAATCAGTAGTATCGTACCCACGTTAATCCTGATTTTTGCCAAACGCGGCTTCTGGTTTTGTCCTGTATGGCTGTTGGTAGAAGCTGGGTGAATGACACACAGGAATTCTGGGTATTTGTGTTGCAATTACTTATAAGTCTTGACTACAACAAAAGTTGTATCAGAAACAAAAATACATATAAGGTTTTGTGAATTTATAGATACGTACAAAGTCATGTACATGGGTATGTATATACATACAAGCACACAAAATCACAGCTCTACCGAGCACCACCAGCTGAGACACGTGATGCTATGAAGGACTTTGATCCAGGGGCTGCCCTGGTTCTGCAGGTCACAGAGGGCTTGGAAATGAGCTGAGATCTAAGGGAACCGTGGAGGCTAATGAGGTGAAAAGGGCAGGAGGTTGAAACCAACTCTCTTGAACTAGGAAAAGTTCAATAAGGTAGGAAAATAGCTCTTTCCGTGCACCTCCGAAGGCACAGAGGAAGAGGCAGAGAAGCAGTGATGGTCACTTCTGAGGCTGACAGGGAAAGAAAGGCACAGCAGCCTAGAAAATCCCAACCGCTGGCAGATCAGTAGGCCAGTGAGGGACAGTCAGGAACCCGTGGAGCTAGAGCTGAATAACAGAGGCAGGGCTATGGGTGCAGGTGCTCACCCCGAGGCCCCAGCCACTTCCAGCAAAGGGCATCCCTTCTGCGGGTAGTGGTGGCAGGGAGGGGAGCCAGGAGAGAGAACAGCCCCCTGCTGCTGCTGCTGCTGCATTTATACAGTGGTGAGGAGGAAAGAGGAGCAGAAGTCTGATGCTTTTTTTCATCATGCCTCTCCTCTTACACCGTCTCCTCCCACCCGGGGGACTCAGAGCAGGATGAGACCCACCAAGAGAACTGTCCCTGCAGCAGGTAACTTGCTTCCTGGAGGAACAGTTTTCTCTTCGAATTTAGACCCAGTGACCTTGTGGCTGCAGCCACCTCAGTCCTTGCATTTGGCAACTCTGCTTCCTGGCTTATTGACTTTGGTATTTAAGCTGCACTTTTATTTTTGCCAAATAGTTCATTTTTGTATTTATCTCATGTCAAGGGGAAAGGGTCCATGTGTGCTACAGATAGATGCTTCATTTCAGGCCATCTCTTTGCTTGAAGGGCTGAAGCAGAGATTTGGAAGTAAAGTATCAGGCCTAGCCTGGGCATTAGGTCACGTTACAAAGAACTGCTTCACTGAGTTCCAACACAAATGAGAAATTCAATGTACCATTACATAGCCTTTCAACTGAGGGAAAGCTTAAATTTTCTTTTAATAATTATTTGACTGAGCTAATATTTATACATGTAATAAAAATTTCAACATTTTAGTTAAAATGCTATTTTTAGAGTAGTCCTCTAATTGGAAAGATTTAAATTGTATTCATTAGTGATGTCATGTTCAATGACTAAAGTCATAACACTGGAGTGAATCCAACTGACAGGCAGAAATATATTTGTTTAACAAAAAAAAAAGAGGCTAGGGCCTGCAAGATAGCTCAGCAGTCTAAGCACCTGTTTAGGTAAGAGCAGGACCAGGGTTCAATCCCTGGCACCAATGCTGTGCCAGCCCTGCCCCCAGATGTGCTGAACTGGTGACCAAGATCGGGCATGGTAGTGCATGCCTGCAATCCCAGCACTGGGGAAGCTGAAAACAGGATCGTTGAGAGATCGTTGCATAGTGAGAGCCTGGGATGGGGGTGGGATGGGCAGGGGCAGGCACTAGTGATATAAAAGCAGGAATGAGTAACAAGGATATTTTTCATTTCTTTCTGTTTTATTTTTTTTAGAAGGCTGTTGTTTTTTTCTACTTATGTCCATTTTCCTTCCTAGTAAATTATTACTTACCTTTCCATCTAGCCCAGTAAAATAATCACAAATGTTTTGAATACTCGCAGTGAAAGACGGATGTAGAACACACAGGATTCGCAGATTGGTTATGTATGGTTTCATTTTAACTCCCAACCAACCAAAACATGACTGTTTATCTTGAAGCCCTGTGGAGCAGAAGCATCTAATTGATCCCACTTGGGAGACAGACTGTGAATAATGGGCCATTCTATGTTGATGAGACACACAATTGCCTTGAACTTGTCCGGAGTTCAGGTGTGCGGCTCCAGCTACCTGGGCAGCTGCTGGAATGTGATGGTCGGTGCGCTCCTGCTCACGCATCTGCCTGCTGCAGCCCTTCTAGGGCCCGGCTCCATTTCAGGGGAATAACTCACCTATTCATGAACAATGAGGTTCAGATTGTACTTCTCCTTAACACAACATTAACTCTCAAAGAGCTGGAAATTCAGCACTCGGTTCCGTGAGCTTAGATTGCAAATCAGTCACTGAGAACATTATATGAGCAGTAATCCCATTAAATATATCATCTTGCAAATATCTAAATCCAGTTAATTAACTTGTATTGCAAAAGAGCTCGGAGATATAGTTTTCAGAGAGCAACCATACATTTTAGGGCCCTAATTATTCTTAAAGCAAATTTCAGGCTCTATTTTTTTTTTCTACAAAATAGGTGGAAAACTGCCTTCTAAGGGGAAAATGGTTTGATAAAGAGCTACATTTAGGAGATTTTAACACAAAGCATATTCAAACATCTCTAAAATTAACTGCTTTCTCATAAACTTTTTACTTAGATTGCAGGAAGCTTTTTTAATAAAAGGATTAAACAATGTCTGCTATTTTAATTAAAATTCATAGCAATACAATGTCATCTTTACAATGGTCATAAAAATTAACTAGCTCATAGATTTAGCCTTCCTTCAAAGATCATAATTTGACTTAAGCAAGATACTAAAACCAACAGAATATGTACACTTTAAAATATTCACAAGAGAAATTTTAAAATGAAAAGAATAATTTCACCTAATGAAAATCCCCATTACTGCCACAGAACAACAATGGTTTAGTGTTGTTTTTAATTGATTGATAATTACCCAAGGATATAAACATAGCTGTCCCACTTCCTGATATGTGGATATATATGATTTTTGCATTTAATCTGTGTTTTTGTGCACTTGTGCTCACACCTGCATTGGTGGGCTTGCTTCTGAAGCCTCCAGGAACCCACCCACCCCTTTGGAGCTTGCTCTGGACTCACTCCATATCACCACCACAGCAAAGCCTTACTGGCATTTGTCACCAAACTAAACCCTCCCAATATGTGCTTTTCATTATGCTTCATGAAAAATCCACACCCTTTAAGTGTGAAATTTAAGACTGACTTATTTTGCAATAGTTCAAATTGTGGTTTCTCTAGACTATTGTACAGCACAGACATATAAAAGAATTGCAATAAAGTATAAGAATACTTGAAATATAAATAGTGCTTTTCTTCCAAATAGTTCAGATTCTTCTCCTACATGAAAGTCCATTTATATGTATGAAGAATATATAAAATAAAGAATTTTTATGAAATCTCCATGCCAACTGATATCTGGGGTGCATATAGTTTTTAAAATATGTCAACAGGGTTGGATTTATTTATAATAAAATCTGTGACCCTATTTGAGCATCATGGTTCATTGTTCTGAAGAATAAAGTCCTGAAAATATTCAGAGATTTTTTTCTGAGGCTTTCCTTCTCACTCTCCATATGTCACCAACATAAAGCACACTCCTCCTCTGAGGAAAAAAAAAAATGTCTGGTTGGGTATTTATAGCCAAATAGTTTTGAAGAGCTTGTTGTCTTCACAACAAGACTTTAGTAGAAAATAAAGAGCTGAGTTGAGTATTTGGCCTTCTGTAGACAGATTGTAAGTGGAATCTACAGAAAGTTACTAGCACCTAACTCTAGAAACAGTGTCCTGGTCATTGAGGATGACACTACATAGGCAGCTGCTCTTGAGTGGGTGGTGAGGTCAGGAATACATAAGTAGAAACATGTAGGTAACTTCAGGGACTGTCACTCGCAAGCCTTTTCCCAGTGCTTGCTCTACATTTTACAAGTTTAGCACTCTGAATAAATCCTCTAGCTTTTCCTCCGCACAGCTCTGAGGGACAAGTACGATGATTTACTCCATGGTATAGATAAGCAAACCAGGGCTCAAAACCTTACACTCAAAGCCTTGGATCGAGCAAATTATGAGGCAAATTCAAATTTAGGTCTTGCCCAATTCTAAACAGATACTTTCAAAGATGGAGCCACAGCTCTCCCTAACCACACTATTCTCTCACCTAACTTTTGCGGTACTACTTTTGTTTTATAGATTCACATTGGAATCAGGAACACTAGAGTGTCAATGTTTGCTTCTGTGTTTCTCAGGAGAGTTAAAGATACATTCTCTAGATATAAATGAAGGACCATTTTGTATCTATATATACAAAATAGTTAGGAGAGATATACACCTACTTTCTCTTAATTCAATTTGTACCAATAGTTTTTCGACAAAGCCATCATGTCTGCATCTTGTACTGCTAATTATACTGTCATTAAGATATGTCTGCAGTTTGCCATGGTGAAGGGCATAACTACTATGAAGACAACAATATGCAAATTAATTATTGAAACTGCCCTACTAACCTGTTTTGAAACTGACTCATTGCTATTTGTTTCTCAATGAAATTAATTTTAAAAAAAGATACATTCCCTAGGCAAGTACATGTCCATTGGCTAATGGCAAGCATGGCTTTCATCTCATAAGCCAGAGCGGATACCACTTCTGGGGATGACATTTGCACAAGGAGTCCCTTCTGGACATGAGGGCCAGGGGCAGAAGTCGTATTACCCACATCAACCTTGTTTTCAGGCAATGTGGGCAGAATGTTGTGAAGCAAAGTGCAAACCTTCGAGTTCAAGTTTGGAGACAAATGATGCTCTGTCTGGTGAAAGGGTTAAATGCCTCCAGGCCTCCTCGTGTTCACTGTCTCCTGGATCATGTTGTCTAGAAGCAAGGCCCCTTCACCATGGCAAACCGAAGACATATCTTAATGACAGTATAATTAGCAGTATCGTTGTGGTAATGATTCTTTTCATCTGGAGTGCAGGCTGCACAGAAAGGGGCTGTCATTCAGCTCACTTCACCTGCTTCTCCTCTTGCCTCTCCCGGGCTTCGCCCCCTCCCCAGGTCAGCGAGTGTGGGGTTAGGACCAGGTGTTTGACAAGTCTTCAGACTTAGGGCTCATCAAACTAATTAAAGAGAAACACATCCAAATTCTAGTGAATTATTTTACTTCAAGAAATGCTTCCCATTCATCTGGCTTGGTGGGTTTGATTAATGCTGATGACAAAGGGGCTCTTGTTTCTACAGCCCACAGCCACTTGGTTCGGGTTCAGTGGGCCCAGGGAGAGGCATCCAAGCCTTAATCTGGTCTTTCTTTCCTACTTAAAAATCCAAAGGGTAGGGAAGTTTCTGATTTTATCACACTCACCAAGGCAGGAAAAGAAAGACAAAAACCATCTTGATCTACTAACTGGATGAAGCCAGAATTTATTTGTTTAACTTAAATGCCCTTTTAGAAGAATTTTGTTGTTTATTTGCCACACATAGAATAATACAAGACATTAGGAAAGGATTAGATTCATCGATATATTTTAATATCCCTTAAACTAATAAGACCCAGGAGCCTGTTCCTCAGGGAAACCTTCCCTGTACCTTTGCCCTAGCATGGGCTCAGGGGTCTGCTAGAACATTCCCTTCTCTGCCAGCATAAGCCCACTGGTGAATGAACAAGGACATCTGGGACTGAATTTGGGAGAGAAAAATGGAGTTTTGGTTCTTAATGGGAGTGATTTCTTTAATCAAAGGATTTTCCATTCTTATAGATAATTAGGCATCAAAGTACAACTTGGATGGAGTTGTTTCACTGCATTAGCAAAATATGTCTGCATAATTAACTAAGTCAAGCATTCGGAGATAAAACTGAGCATTTAGATTAAATTCAGATGAAAATGCATGTGCTCTTGCCAGGTTAAAAATAAAATCCAATAGACAACTGTACTAATAAATTAAATATATTTAACAAAGCATAGTTATTTAAGATGTGGCTTTTCATAAGGCTAACCAAATTCATCATGAGATTATGGTCTTAAAACTATAAGCTACAAATACTCTATCCAACTCTCCAAGCCCTAAAATGCCAAATTATCCAATCCAATATCTACTCATCCAGTATTTGGACATTAAATGACATTTTAGCATTACCTTGAAAATAATTATCTAAGCATTTGCACATCATTTTAAAATTAATCATTTATTTGAACCTAAAATTTAAGTGAAGCATTTTCTTTCAGCGAGTTCCTCTTCAAAATTTGAATTTTTTGAGAACCTAAATGTATTGCTGATTTAAACTGTTTAATGAAAAAATATCTTTTGTTTTCCCTGTATAGATAGATACAAATTCAATCTTGTTAATACCATTTCACCGGCTTTGAGCAATAATGAAAATTATTTTATGTCTGAGAAATGAATTCAGACCTGTGACATTTAATAATTTCCCAAGTTTAAAGTTTTCAGATTTAATCAGTAATTCCATAGTTAAATGCTTATCCTGCTTACCTGAAAGAAGAGAAACCCCATAGATTATAAAAATAGGGCCACTTAGAAGACTGTATCTGTGGGATTTTGAGAAATATTAACTGTGGGCTATGCATAAGGATTATAAAAACAAATAAAATTGTGTGTTTTAAAACATTTAAGATATACAGAGAAAAGTTAAGAGTCAACATTTAAATGAGCAAGCAAGCCCACAGATAAAGCTATGGAGGTTCCTTCCCTGCAGAACTTCTCAGGGCCTTTAATATGCCATCATGTGCAAGTCATTTCCAAGAGACGAGAAAACACATCATGTTTCAAGTTAGTCTGCAGTCTTGCACATTTAGCATTCCCTCAAATGCACTTGGAAAATGCTGTTTGATTATTGATTCTGTTTTTTTTTTTTCACATAGAACACTACTCCCAAGAAGAGGGAAGCTAGGGCCAAACACACTTACAAGAACAATGTTTTGGAAAACTTATGATCTAAAAATTCATCAGTTCTTGAAAGTTTCACCATATAAAATGTTGCAGAGTATCTGGAGGAAGATTAGCATGTGTAGATTTAAGCATACTCCCTTCTTCAGAGTTGCTAAAGCTCCCTCTTTTAAATGAACCCAGGTTGTTCTAAAAACCATGCAAGGACCTGAAACTGGCAAGAAAATAATCCAAATGAATAAAGGTCTTGTTTCTCTTTCATCCTGCCATTACCTTTATAAAAGAGTGCAATGTAACAGTTAGATTTTTTTCCAATTTAATATGGACATTGAAAGTAAAACTGGCAATGGTAAGTCAGCTAGAGGTCTTAGCAAAAATTATTCCAAAACTCTCACTCAAGTCTTGCTCAACAGTGTGGAATCCAATCAATGCAAAATGTCAAGTCCTCTGTTGTTACATTTCCTGGCTTCTTTTTTTAAGGTTAAGCGTTGGATTTTGGAATGCATGGGTTTTCAAATGTTAATGCTGAAATCAAATGCATTCATTCCTGAGCAAAAAAAAAAAAAAAAAAAAAAAAAAAAAAAAAAAAAAAAAAAAAAAAAAAAAAAAAAAAAAAAAAAAAAAAAAAAAAAAAAACAATAAGAAAACTATTATATAGGCAATTGTAATACTTTTAAAAAGATTTTTCATCATTACTTTGTTTCACTTCTTGCTACAATTCTCACAAGCTTGAACTCAACTCTTTCCAAGAGTTCTTAAAGACATTAGTAATATCATTAATAAAAACTTTACCTTTTGCCTGCGTTTCTGTACCAAAATAGTTCATTATTTTTTTCCAGAGTCTTCTTTTACCACCTAGGGAACAAAATCTCAACTATGGATTTAAAATGACAGATTTTGTGGGTTTTACTCTTCAGAGATGATGTCATTTGTGGGGAATTGTTGGGTAAACCATACACTCTTTTCAGAAACCTGCAATTACCTCTCTGAATAAAGAGATCAATGTCATGTTTCTAGAAATAATGGCTAATGATATGTCTCTCGAAAGGAAGTGGCGTTATTAATTACCTCACTATGAACACACAGTTTATAGACAGCTCAGAGGGCCACTCGCCCAATTAAGTATAATGACTAAAGCTTCAGTTAGTCCATCTGTACACTCTTCTAGATTAACAAGCCGGCAGCTTTGCAAAACTTGGAAGGCTGATGTGCTTGGTGGGGAGCACGCAGAAGCTATACCTGGCTGGTCTGCCTGGGAAAGCTGGCAGGAGCACACCACAGGGGGCAGAATCCACGCCTCTTGTGCTAATCCCCCAGCTTGATATCCATGTCAGGCACCTTGGTTTGGAGCATCCCCTGGTTTTGGGGCGAAGTACATTAATGTATATCATAATTTAAATATGTACCTGTGTGTTAGATCTATGCATAAATGGATACAATTTTGAACATTTTGTGTTATAAAGCTAAACATATAAGCTAAATAAATGTTTAATGTATAGTAATTTTAAAATATATTCTTTCTCTTTTTATTTGTATTTTTCAGTAGTGCTGGCTATTGCACCCACGGCCTTGGTATTGAGGTGCATCCCTAGCCCTTTGTTATTTTGAGACAACGTCTTGGTAAGTTGCTAAGGTTAGGTTTGAGTTTGTGACGTTTCTCTCCCAGCCTCATAGACTGGGATTATAGTCATTGCTGTCATGCCCAGCTATAATTTTTTATATGTTGCACTTATATGTAAATTATGTAGATCCATATACTTATATGCTTTATGTTCTTAACACAGGAAAGTGAAAAGAACAAAGCACCATATGCAAAGGGCCATCATTGTTAGATGGAATTTATATCTGCCAGGTGGGTCTGATAAATTTTAAATGTATATATTTAATATATATCACAGCATGTGTGGGGGATATGCACATCCTTAGGATTACTAAATGCTCTGGTTCTTTCATTCTTTCAAGGAGAGGTGGAGACTGCTCTGGTAGACCTTGCAGACAAATCCAGGTCCCAAGATCAGCTGGAGTCTTTCAAAAGACATTCTGCTTCTTCTCTTCCAACATCAGTAGACTATGAAAAAACACCTACCGTAAACAGTTTACTTCTTGGATTTCTCCTAATTATTTATGGGGCCTGTGTCTTGGGCTGTAAGCAATGATTGGGAAGCTTTAGGAATGGGCATCAGGAACCAGCTGAGGTTCAAGACAGGCTTCCTCCACAGGCTCCAAGGGGCTAAAGCCAAGTCTCAGAATGATAAAACACAAGAGCAGTGGCTGGATACTAGGTCAATGTCTTGGGCTCTCAGGTCCTCTGGCTGCCCAGTCCAATGGTTTGTGACTCCTACCATGTTGTTCCCCGGCAGGTCACTCTCACAACTTGAGATAGCTCTTCGTAGGTGTCTGAAGTTCTGAACTGGGAGGCAAGGATGGCCTTGGCATCTGGGGCTTCCTGAATAGGTGCACCAAGGCGAGTGTCTGTCATTGCCAACAGTCAGCCACACCTGCCCTGCCAGCTGCTCTTTCACCTCTGGCATTCTAGAGGTGAATGCCAGGACAGAGGCTGATGCCACTGAATTAGCAACCAAGGACAATGCTAGTCCTTCCAACCTGTGGCTCAGCTATACTGTAGAGATCAGATCAGGAACCCATGTGTAGGTGAATCTGTCAGCAAAATACAGCCAGACTGTGTAGCCTACCAGAACTGTGTTCTGTTTCTGTTTTGTCTTTGTTTAATTTTGGTTTTAAGCAAAATATCCCACACTTCCATCCTTTCTTTATTATTCACAAATATCTATGGACCACCAAGCAGGTTCTAAGCACCATTTTGCCTGTGAGGAGAAAGTGTGAGGGAAGACTAGACTCTCACCTTCACTATCTGCTGGTAATGACATTGGACAGAAGACTCAACCTCCAGGATCTTGAATTGTCCCAGCTGCGCAATGATGACAATATGGTCCATGGCAAGCAGCAACCATGATGATTATGTAAAATACCAGAAATAAAGCACCTGACAACCTGCTTAGCATGGCTGATGTTTGTTGCAAAGGTGGGCTCCCTTTGTCCTGTGAACAAAAGTTGTTCCAAGCCTTATGTCTATTATTACGAAGGGAGATGTCACTGTACATCCCAGGGAGTGTACCTGGTTATACTAAGTATGTGGATGTCTCACCCCCATCTCAGGAAATTCTGGACTCACCATGATCCCCACCTGGGGCAGGAGGGCCTTTTCTCTCATGGACAGGTCAGCAACTAATACCACACAGGAGGAATTAGGGGTACTGTACACGTGCATGCTAATTGTTTTGTTCCCTCCATCCCTCCAACTAGGGTATCAGGAAATTCCTAAAACTTCTCTTAGCTGCTTTAAAATGCCCATGTTTCCATTACAGACCATGCAGACTGAAAGGCTCTATTAGATTTGAATACTCATAGCACAAACACAAGTCAAATTTTGCTTCTAGAGGAATGCTGGGACTGTATGCCAAGGTAGAGACAAAATGTTCACATCAGCATCATATGTGGATCAAAAATTAGACATATCTGAAATCTGAACAATAAAGTTGATAAAATTTGGTACAGCTGTTCAAAGGAACACTCTGCAGTAGAGAAAATCAAAGACATGAACACATAGGTATAAATCTTTGACACATACAGTATTATCTAGTAGACAGAAGCACATCACATAGCAATACATAGGGTATGGTTCCATTTATATACAACTCAAGACAAAACAACTCAAAATTAAAATTTTCATACATATTTTAAGGACTGCATGTCTAAGTAGGTAAACTACAAGTAAAGTAAGAGATGCCAGACATAAAAATCAAGATAGTGATTATCTTTGAATGGGGTAGGGGCTAGGAAAAGATCAATACTTGAGTACTATTGTACAGCAAAAGAGAAGAAATAACATAAGATGGGTTGATAATATTCACTCTTGAGTTGGGAGGGTGGCTTCACAGGTGTTAATTTCACACTTATTCTTTAACATGTACATATGGTTAATATATACTCATATATGATGCATTTATTATGAAATGCTGTAATGTTATCATTTCATTTGATTCCTGGGAGCTGAGTTTCCTAGGAAAAAAAAATGTATACATAGACATATATTTAAAAAGGTAAAACAGAAAAGAAAAACCAGATATTCCAATATGGAAATGCTGCAACGCATCATGGAGCAAACGTTTTTTATCAAGTGTTCTTTACTATTGGTTTATAACAGAACGCTAGAAAACCCATGAAGCTATCACCTTCTAAAATGCCACTTAGGAGGCAGACTAGTCTAGAAAGTGGAAGATGAGATTCTTTATGAAGTTTGGGTTCTACTGACCAGAAATATTTATTTAAAGTCAATGTCCTCCCAGATCTATAGCCCCATGAGCATACGACACTCATGTTACATTTTCTCAAAGTACAAGTTATTTCTAGGGAGACCTTTTAAATGCATTCTTCATACATTTACATAGCAAAAGAACTCAGCTTTGAATCAAGAGTCTTAAGAAAGACACATGGTGGCTATTCTTCCCACCAAGATGGCGGCTGCTGGAGATACAGGAAGCCCTGAGTAAGAGATCCCATTGATAAAATACACTTCATTCCTTCCCATCCATGACATCTTTGCTGGGCCCCAGCAAAGTGAATCTCTAGCACCTGATCCTTCGCACAACCTTTAGTGTTTCCATAGCTACACTGCCAAAATTTAAGCATCCACTAAGGCCAAGATGGAAGCCCTTGCTGTACAGAGATTGTCTGTTTCCACATCTGATAGGCCAAGCATGTTGACACGGTAATGATCACCAAGTCTCTCTGTTAACTCCCTGGCTCAGCTTTGAATTTCTCTTTCTAGCTCCAGAATGGCTGAGAACCCTGGGATTACTTGGTCCCAACAGTCAACTTCTGCACAACAGGTATAGGATAAACAGTCCTCCTTCATCTCCACCATTTTTTTTCCCGAGGGTTATCAATGGAGCAAGTTCTCTCAAGTGGTCAGAACCATCTCTGGCTCAGAGAACATCCAGTCTAACCTCAAGTTACCAGCAACAGGCAGAAAGCCTCCCATCAAGATGGGGCAAGGCAGGGCCCTCCAAAACACTCTAACTCAGGAAGCAACAGTGGTTCATCACCCTTACTCATTCACTCAGCACCCATTAGGTGCCACGCACTGTCTGCTAACTGGTATGCAATAGTGAACAAGCCTGACACAATCCCTGGAAACACAGAGAAGCTGGTAAGCAAGCCAGTAAATCAAAAGGATACTTTCTATGGCCTAGTGTACAGAATGAAACAAATATGAAGTTGAAATAGAAAATAATCAAATTAAACAAGAACTTACTTGAAATAAGGGAACAGAGAGTAGGTTCCACAACTGCCCTTTAAGTTTAGGAGGATAGAAAGAAGAAAGCATAAAGAAAAGAAAGGGAAAGGAGTCTTTGCAGAATCAGAAAAAGAAGATGAAAATGCTTGGAGATGAACAAGAATATGACATCTGGTATGTTTGATAAACAAAGGCAGAGAGAGCAGATATGCCCAGGCCAGAGCAGTCATCTTCAAGAAAGTATAAGCTCTGCTTCCCTGGCATAGGGCTTAAAGACCACACCAGCCTATTCCTCTTTCTGTTCTTGCAAGTGAAACAGGTTTACATCAAGGGCTAGCTTTCTGTTCAAACTCAGAGTGGGCCCTCTGGCCAATCCCATCCAGGGTTCTCTCAGAAGGCAAGTATGACCACATGTGCTGTCAATATGATAGAGACCACAGCATCCTTCAGGGCTCCATCAGTATGTACCCAGTCTGGCATCATGTACCATTCAAGAAATAAGATTCAGGGAGTTGATATTCAGGGAAAGCAATGTGATTGACCAATTCCAATGGATCCCCAAACTCCTAAACATCCACTGTAAATTCCCACTGTGGAAGCCGAGTGGTCAGAAAGTCTTCAGCAATCTCAGGCTATCCAACGGCTTTTCTCTCCACAAAGCCCAATGGGGTGCAGTCTGATTCTTGACCCATCTTGCCAGCTGTGAATTAGATAAGAAGAATGCTGAGCCTTGGAGAAAGAAATGAAGGGATCTATGTGGCCCTCAGAGCAGATGGAAGAAGTTTTGACCTTCGTATTCAGACTCTTCTGGTCTCTGGGTCACAGCTAAAATCCAACAGTCAGCCATATGTGAAGGGAATTCAGGCTGTCTCTCATGAAAAGAGGCTAAAAGAGCTTACTGACAGCTTCAGTTTTCTACTATGTCCATATAGATATGAAGGTAGATAGAGATATAAATGATATAGATACAGATAGACATAGAGATGGAGATGGAGATAGAGGTATCATACCATGAAATGAAACATAGAAGCTTTTAAACCACCTGCAACATAAATATTTTTCTACTTCTAGTTTTTGTCTTTAGATGCTTTTACATAATTTTGGCATATATATATATATATATATATATATATATATATTCATGTTTTATAATTTTATATATTATAAAAACTATTCCATATTCTCCAGTCTTTATAGTTAATATTTTGATAACGGTATTATACTACCAGCCAAAATGTACTACTATTTATCTAAGAAATGTCTTTCTTTTGGACACTTATATGATTTTAATATTTTGCTGTTATGGAAAATTCTGCAGTGGATATTTTCATGCATATTACTTTTGGCTTCTGTTTTGTTAACTTAAGTGCATTTGTTCGCACACATGTTACCATCTCTCTTTTTTCAAGTCTAATAATGACTTTCAAATGAACTAGTATGAAGCTAATTCTTGGTGAAAAACTGTCTCTTCTAATGATTCATGATGCTAACAGCACAGATCATGATTCAATAAATGTCCCCTCCAGCCCATCTGGGATGTTTAGGGCTTTTGTCTATAGAAAAGAATCTGGGTAAAGGTCCTATTAGGTCTGTTCTTGCAGAGACCTCTCCCTCATTTCCACTGTCTCTTACCACTTCATAGGAAGAAAAGTCCTACCCTTGCTTGGAGGAGGAAGAGTAACAAGGAGCCTGTCCTTAGAGGACAATGGCCTGCCACCTTGAAAGGACCTCTCACTTCTGGCTTCTAAGAGGATTGGCTTGATATGCAGATCAGAAGTGCCCTAGGTGAGCTGTGTAGCCTAAGGGCTCTGCACACCCTGGGACCTTAGTCCCATTTTGTAACCAAAGACTAAGTGGCCTACAATTCACAGAAATGTACTACACATAGGTACAAATGCTACAAGTCCTAGAACGAGTAGCTGGCAGAGGCATGTCGAACAAGAGCCTACTTTCCAGCTCACATTGTTCTTCTTGTGTCCTCACATGGTGCAAAGGATAAGCAAGCTCTCAGAGACCTCATTTTTAGAGTCTCTATGCTCACTAGTAGGCATTGTTCTTGTGGCTCCAAAAGGCCCCACCTGCTAATACAAACCACCTTGGGGTGAGGGTTTCAAACTAGGACTAAAAGGGGAGCACAGGCATTCACAAAGGATCACCTGAGACAAATTGTACTAATTTTTGTGCTGAATTAGAGGCATTAGCTACAGGGTGGAATCAGGCAACAATGACTTCAGCTCTTAAATCTGTATTTAACTAAACCATTAACACTTGCCAGCAAGGGTGCTGAAAAGACACGTCTCTAAATGGGGTTACTTTAAAAAAAGGATTTTCCTTTTCTTCATCACTTTTGGAGGGAAGGAGGTTAAGCAACAGAAAGAACCGAGCTCAACTTTGAGCTTTGACAGCTCCATTGGGATTACTCAATACAACTGCTAGTTCTTCTCAGTAGATGGAGTAAGGAATTACAGCTGTTGGCAACTCTGACAATCTAAGCAATGACATTTCCAAGAATGATCTTTATCAATCCAGCCTTAACTATCAATGGCAAGTTCATGATACCGTAAAATAAAAAATATCAACAAATTCATTTCTTTACTGTCACATTGTAATTTGATGGAAGAAACAGGCAGGCAATTAATTACATTTAGGAACCATGCATCTTGGCTTTGAAGTTAAATGTATTTCCCTGTGGCTTTATATTGGGAGCAGCTTTTATTAAATTCAATTACTTTTCCCTCTGGTCGGCTCCATAAAGGTGCACTCATAGAAGAGGATGGCTCTTAACAGAACTCTGGAAAAGATGGATATCAAGTGGGTTTCACCACTAAAAATGTCCTTTACAAGCAAAATAACATGAGAGAGTGTGTTTCTTGTGATCTCTTCATTTTCTCATGAGCAATCAAGACACAGAACAAACAAAAAAGGACAGCCCCTCTCATGGTCTATTTTGTCTCCTGACCTATACACCCCTTCCCCCAGTGCCCTTACCTTTTTCCAGAAAGGAGCAAACAACACAACCCATCTATAATCCTGGGGCTATGGGGGCTCCCCTTCAGTGACTTCCAGAAGTACAGCCTGTTGGCCCTGAGAAAGCCTCAAACAAATCGTTCAGAAAGGTTGGAAGGAAAGTTGCTGATTGTGGGCCAGATTGTGTTTCTGTTCAGAGCAGGCTTGACCATGTCTGCTCCAGCAACCTCTCTTCCATCATCTGACCAGCAGATGGGCATTCAGACTTAGGACTGCCCCTGAAGCACTGTCATAACACTCCACCAGACAGAGAGACAATAGTGATGTAGACACCACTAACTTCCAGGTGTGTAGACATTATAACTTCCAACAAATGATAACTGCAAGTCACTGATGAGACTGTTAATAATAATTCATGAACTATGAAACTTTTACTTCAATGTCATTTAAACTATACCTCTGTTGAATGATTTTTCTTCCCTAAGTGTACCAAAATGTATTTTACTCAAAGCAAAAAGATGATTTTCTCTCCAAAAAATGCACACACAAAGATGTTTTAAATATCTAATATTATTGTTTAGACAGTGACTTCTAAAGCTGATGGCCTCATCAGCCAATCCGGTGGTAGCTCTGAATGAGGGCATTTTTCTAACCAAGAATACAATGTTTTTCTGTAATAAAATAACTGATTTTACAAGTCCTGGGCATTGCTTAAAAAATGGTTGTATTAGGATCAAAAGCTTGGGTACCACCTGGGACTAATAAGTGCTCTGTTTCTTCCAGAAACGTCACCTACTTCAGCTCCAATCCTGGCTTAGTGAAATTAAGAAGTACAGAAAGCACAAGGCAAGCTCAAAGAGCTCATAGAAGAATTATGTACATAAAATTCAATATTACTAACAGGTAATTTTCCTCCAAGTTTATCACAAAAATGAGCCAAAGTTAAACTACAAACAGCTTGCTTTTCACCCGTAAAGCACTTCCCAACCTGGATTAAAAAGCTCAGCAGCACAGTCCCCAAGTACCTGCCGAATGCTATGGAATTTAGTTGTTTCACCACTACGTTGTCCTCCCTCACGCTGCATTGTTGATGTTGTTGCAGGTGTGAGTCTCCAGGGGCTGTTTTATCAGACCTATCACAACTGCCACTAGAACACCCTTAACAACAAAAGATCACCAAACTATCACACCAGGACTTCAAGGGGATAGAACACATATTCTGGTCAATTTTTCTAGCTATATTGTGCCACTCTGCCCAGTAATTCAATAGTCTGCAGAAGAAATGAAAATCTCAGAGTGTAGACACCACTAACTTTCAGGTGTCTAGACATTACTAACTTCCAGGTGTAACATCACTGACTTCCAGGTGTGTAGACATCACTAATGATTCCCTATACGGTTAAGACACTGCAGCCAAGGTGAGCCTAAGAAATGGCTCTGAAATTGATGTGTCCTGAACACAGCATGGCCAAACAGTAATAATAAAATCTAAAATGTAAGTTATTTTTTAATCTGTTCCCACTTATTTGTTTCTTCTTATTTTTTTAGCAAGGAAAGTCCCAGGTGACACAGGATAAGTGTGTGAAGCTTTATTTTATTTATTTGTTTGTATTTTTCTTTGTTAGCAAACAAAATTTTACTTTTTTTAAATTTTATTTTATTCTGAAAGAAAGAGCGATAAGAGTTTAAAAGCTGATAATAGGACAGTTTCAATAATTAATACCTTGTACATTGTTACCTTCTTAGTGGTTATCCATATTACAAGATACAGACAGGATATCCTGTCCAAACACTATAAGTACAAATCTTTCTTCTCATTAATTTAGGCAAAAGTAAGTGTATATACCTATCCTAACAATACTATATATACAGATACAGAATGGACCTTCCTTTGTATCCCCTTTTTCTCTTTAGTCCTGTCAGATATGGCATATAAATACTGTAGGCGCATGAGTTCAGCAAAATAATCCAATACAATCCAGCAGTCCACAGCAGTAGTAGGTTATCTTCAGAAGTTGTTGACTTGAGCTTTTCACAGCTCAGCACATTAATATGGATTTACTTTATATACCTCATTTTTATGCTTTTCTGCTGGTTGGTTCAGACAAAATAAAGCAAGACATATATAACATGATATGTATCTTTTGAATCAGATAAGGTCAGTCAAGTCCCCTCAGGATTTATCCTGTAACCCTGTACTGCAGTTTGCAGATCCTTTGTCAGAGTCAACCATTTGGATGAGTCATGGCCATTGCTTGGCCAATTTGCTCTCTGCGAAAGCATGACAGAATGTTTTCTCTCCATATTATTCTCCCTAGGAGCCCTCTACACCATCAGTCACATTCCTCTGTGGCCCCATAATCTCCTTGATCAGAAAATTTGGGGCACAACTGAGTTACATGTTATAGTACAGCTTCCCTTTGTCCTGAGTCTTCACTGATCTTGAAAGACTAGGGTCAAAATGTTAGCTGTCTTTGCAACCCTTCTATTTCTCTAATTTGGTCTGAAAACTTAGGTTCTTAACCCTCCAGAGGAAGAGCTTACGACTGACTACCCTACAACATATGCAGTTGGGTGTAACTTCACTATGTGTCTCAAATCAAACATCTTAGGCATAACATGGAACAGGTATTTTCCATGAAGTAATGATATTTTAAACTTTAAGTTCATAAAAAATATGGAGATAAAAATTTTAAAAGCAGAACACATTTAAAGAATATTAATATCTTGCTCCATCCCGCCGGCGCCCGCCCAGCCCCTGAGACCAGCCTGAGACAGTGGCTGACTCCAGCAGCCTCCTGGATCCCGTGCCAAGCTCTCCCAGCAAGAGCGAATTTACAGGACTCACCAGGCTTCCCAGATCAGTGAGAGTGTGGTGAGTCTGAGGGAGAGCCTTTGGCTTCTTCCCACACGCGATACGCGGATCCCTGTCCCCAACCCCTCCAAGCCAGTGACTGGCCTGAAACCTCAGGACCCACTCACCAACACCTCCCTGGATCCCCTGACCTAAAGCCCACTGATTGAGTGGGAATTTCCCCGATTCTCTGGGCATCAAAGGTCAGTGAGTGTAGAAACTCCGGCCCGTCATGCCTGAGATACATTTCCCAGGGATTAAGCTGCCCGTCACCTCCCGTGGCCCGGTGACAGCTCCAGGCACAATGTACCAGAGAAACACTTCCAGGTGATTACTGGTCGCACCCCACAGACCCAGACCCAGTGCAGGTCGGCCTGGAGTGAGAACTCCTAGCCTGCCACACCAGGGGGACATTTCTCAGCAATCCACGGTCCCACGCTACAGACCGAAACCCAGCACAGCCTGGCCTATGAGTGAGGGCTCCAGGCCCAGTGCACCAGGGGGACCTTTCCCAGCCTTCTTGGGTTACGGCCTGTACACCCGGACCAAGCATAAGCTGGCCGGCTCAGTACAGCCAACTCAGTGAATAAGATCATCCACTATCCTTTTGTG